>JBDJHY010000102.1:9281025-9292914 GCA_039654485.1 Withania somnifera | reverse complement strand
GCCTTGACCGAAAAAGAAAATGACTAAAACAGTCCTTGTTACTGCTGATGTATCTCTTAAATTATCTCAATATTAGAAATCACTAAAGGAATTTTCTTCAGCTACTCCCTTTGCCGAGTCAAATAAAACATATCTGATCTCCTCTTCAAGTAAATGGGTAATTGATTCTGGTGCTATAAATCACATTACGGATAATCCTAATGTCTTTTCTAGCTTTAGATCTCAGACAAATCACCTCTCCTGGAATCATAGCTGATGGGTCAACGTATAACATTGTGGGATCTGGGATTTTAAACCAATGCCATCTATTACCTTGTCATTTGTCTTAAGTCTACCGAAGTTTTTCTTCAATTTAAGCTTTGCGAGTAAACTTACTAGGGATCTAAATTGTTGGATGTCATTCTTTCCTGATCATTGTTTACTACAGGATCTTACACAAATCAAATAATTAGTAAAGGACATGTATCTGACGATCTTTGTATCCTTGATGAATGGGTCCCTCATTCTATTACCTTCTCTAGTATCACATCTCCATTGAAGCACATTGTCAATTGGGACATCCTTCTTTACCTACCTTAAAAAAGCTTTGTCCTCAGTTTCAGAATGTTTCTTTACTGTATTGTGAGTCATGTCATTTTTCAAAACATCATTGCAGTCTGTTGAGTCCAAGAGTTAATAAACGAGATGAATCTACTTTTGAGTTAGTTCACTCTGATGTTTGGAGACCATGTCCAATTGTGTCAAAAGGTGGATACAAATACTTTGTTACCTTTGTGGATGATTTTTCTCGAATAACATGGATTTACTTTATAAAGAATCGATTTGAAGTGTTCTTTCATTTTTGTATTTTTTGTGCTGAAATTAAAAATCAACTAAGTACTAGTGAACGTATTTTGAGGAGTGACAATGCTAAAGAATACACATCAGACTCAATTTTACATGAGACAACATGGGATTCTCCACCAATCATCTTGTGTTGATACACCTTCTCAAAATGGAATTGATGAAAGGAAGAACAGACATCTACTTGAGACAGCTCGGACACTATTGTTTCAAACAAAGGTTCCTGAGCATTTTTTGGCTGATGCGATTTCAACGGCTTGTTTCTTGATTAATCGCATGTAGTCTGGTGTGCTTGCTAGTGATGCCCCTTATAATGTCCTCTTTTCGAAAAATATATTATTTTCAGTAAAGCCTACGGTGTTACTAAGTTGGACCCCAAAGCATTGAAATATGTTCTCTTGGGTTATTCTCGCCTTTAGAAGGGTCATCAGTGTAATTTTACTGAATTAGACAAATATTTGGTGTCAGTTGATGTGGTATTTTCAGAGACTACCATTTTTCAATGCTATGAGTGTTAGTCTATCAAGTTACTCATGCTTTGATAGAACAATGAGATGTTGTTCCTCCATCTCCTAGTTCTTCTATTGAGCACCACTCGACTATGGAGCCTTTAGCACCTGATTTATCTACGTCAGCAAGACGACCAATTGTCCAAGTTTATTCGAGGAGGCAAGAGACCGATGATACATGTCCTGCATCAATACCTTCATCATCACATCCTCCTCCACTTGATCCTCCAAAAAATCTTAACCTTCCTATTGCCCTTCGAAAATGTACACATCAGTGCAAATCCACATATTACATTGCTAATTTTGTTTCTTATGACCATTTATCTCCTATATCTAGTTGCATAATTGCCTCTCTAGACTATTTTTGTCCCCAAAACAGTGAAAAGGGCCTTGAATCGTCCTGAATAGCATGACAATGCTTGAAGAGAAATATACTTTAGATGAAAATCACACTTGGAATTTGGTGAATTTACAGAAAGAAAGAAAACAGTAGGATGTAAGTGGGTATTTACTCTCAAAATTAATCCATATGATTTTGTGGCGAGACTTAAGGCCAAACTTGCTGCTTAAGGATACGCTTAGACTTATGGAGAGAATTATTTAGACACTATCTCTCTGTTGGCCAAACCCACATCTGTTCATTTATTTATTTCATTGGCTGACTCTCAGAATTGGCCCTCACATCAGTTAGACATCAAGAATGTGTTCCTTCACGGAGATCTTCTTGAAGAGGTGTATATGGAACAACCACCAGGATTTGTTTCTACGGGAAGTATGAAAAAGTTTGTTATCAGAAGAAATCTCTATATGGTCTAAAGCGGAGTCCTCGTGCTTGGTTTGGAAAATTTAGCAATGTAGTTTAGAAATTTAGATTGAAGAAGAGCAAGTGCGATCATTTACTTTTCTAAAGGCAATCATCTAGAGGTATTACTCTTCTAGTTGTTTATGTTGACGATATTGTTATTATAGGAGACGATTGTGCGGCAATCTCTTCTCTTAAAACCTTTTTACATGCCAAGTTTCATAACAAAGACTTGGGGCAGTTGAAATATTTCTTGGAATTAGAAGTATCAAGAAGTAAGAAAGAAATTTTCATGTCCCAAAGAAAGTATGTGCTTAACCTACTTGCAAAAACTGAAAAGTTGGGAGCCAAGCCATATGGCACACCAATGGTTCCTGGTGTACACTTTACTAAAGATAATGGTGACTCTTTTGATAATTCATAAAGATATAGAAGGTTAGTTGAGAAACTGAACTACCTTAGAATGACCCACCAAAATATTACATATGAAGTTAGTATGGTCAACCAATTCACGGTTGCCCGACAATCCAACATTAGGCAGACTTGGAGCAGATCCTGTGTTATTTAGAAAAAGCTCCTGGCCTTAGTATAGTATATAGTAATCATGGGCATACTCATATTGAGTGTTTTGCAAATGATGATTGGACTGGATCAAAAATTGAAGAAGATCTACTACTGGTTGTTGTGGTTTTGATAGTAGATATATGGTATCTCGGAGGAGTAAGAAACAAAATGTCGTATCTCGGTCTAGTGCAGAATCTGAGTATAAGGTTATGGTTCAATCCACATGTGAAATAATATGGATACATCATCTTTTGACAGAGGTTGGTTTGAAGCCCTTGTCTCCGGAAAAACTTTAGTGAGATAGTCAGGCTGCTCCACACATTGCTTCAAATCCAGTGTATCATGAGCGAACGGAACATATTGAGGTCGACTGTCACTTTGTCCGTGAGAAGATTCAAGAGAACATGGTTTCTACAGGGTATGTGAAAACAGGAGAGCAATTGGGTGATATATTAACGAAGGCTTGAAATGAAACTCGTATGGAATATCGTTTAAACAAGTTGGACATGAATAATATCTATGCTCCAACTTGAGGGGGAGTGTTATTGGTGTACATAGATACATTATGATATAGTATACATAGAAAATCATATATAGAGATATTTTGGGATTTTCATAATCATAGATAGAGATATTTATAGATTTTCACAATCATAGATAGAGATATTTAGGGAATTTTTATTTTGTTTCCTTAGATAGATTTGCTAGTACACATATAAATAACTCTCGTTCTTAGAATAATATTAGTAAGATTGTTCCATTGTCTCTATATTTTACAATTAGTAATTTTTTTCCATTTTTCTTGCATTCCCAAAAATTGAAGGAAACTGATGTCCGAACTTCTTCTTTTTTATGATCGTGGTGTCGGGGCCAGCTTTCGCGCACCTCGACTAAATCCACGGAATACCTTCCACCAGCAATAGGATCCAGGTAATTCTGTCCACCAATGCTAGAACAGATAGAAAGTCACCTAAAGGATTTGAACCTGAGGTCTAAGACCTCAGGTTCTTTAATCCACTTCATTGACCACTACGCCACTACGCCACACCATCAGGTGCCGATGTCCGGACTTAAAGAATAGGAATTGTGCGTGCAACATAAACTTTGTGGAAAAAATCAAAAGATAATATGCCTTAAGAAACTACCGTAATAGGAGCAGAGATTGCCTGAATCGCAGAATGCTCCTCCCAGGATCATTTATCAGCATCTGGTGTACAACAGCCAATGAACCAATATCATCAACAGATGACCATCGATCATAAAGTTGCATCCAGCAATCTGC
Organism: Withania somnifera; assembly: GCA_039654485.1. Lineage (NCBI taxonomy): Eukaryota > Viridiplantae > Streptophyta > Magnoliopsida > Solanales > Solanaceae > Withania > Withania somnifera. The sequence goes on along the minus strand of JBDJHY010000102.1, from coordinate 9,288,914 downwards.
AGGACTCCATGGCTGAACGTGCTGGCCGAGAAGTTCAACCAGGTGATCAGCCCTCAGTTTCCCATGAAACATCATATAGTTTGGGTCTAGAGTCAACAACGCTCGGATGTCTCTTATAGCAGATTGATAATCCTCAAGTGCAATAAAACACCAAGCCCGCAGTTCAAGGCAGTCTGGAGAAACCTTAAAACCAACAATTCTATTTATCTCCACAATAGCAGCCTCAATCTGGCTCTCTTCTACCATCACAATGGCTCTGTATTTGTATGGAAAAGAAAGGACGGGATCCAATCTGGTGGCATCATGAACATCCAATATCTTTTGTTTGCCTAAGCTGTACAAAGACCTCTCTTGGTACATCCACCCTTTAGGTGTATACTCTGAAATAATAGAATTAATTAGCTCAAAAGCCAAAAACCGCTGTCCTTGCTTGAATTTAGCACGTGCAACACCTACTACTGAATAAACATGACCAGCCTCAATTGCCATCTCAAAATAATGTTGAGCTTCTTTGTAATCCATTCTTTCTAGCCACACACACCCAAGTTGATGCAAAGCGAGTGCCTTTTGCCATCTTTCACTAGCACACTCATTCAATCTCTCCAACAACATAACTGTGACTTTGGACATCATATTATCTTCTATTGCTACCTGGCTAAGGAAATAATATAACAGGAAAGAAGCTTGCCCAACAGAGGCAAGTCTCATCCTAGCCTCGGAGCTACAAAATGTGCTCAGAACCTTTGGATTATACAAGTAACCTGGAAGCTCTCTTAGCATCAGCTGAGAGCAAGACGCCATAAGCAAATGTGCTCTCTCCTCCAGAGCATAGTCAATAAGAACCAATGCCTCGTCAATATCAGAAACTAAAGACGCCAGGTGACAATCACAAGCAGATTTCATTTCCTCACAACAGAATCTGTTTGCAAATGAAAGAAGCTCGAGAAGAATGTTCGGTGGGTAAGAATCTAATCTTCTAGTTCTACTAAAGAAATCTACAGCTCTCATTCCATCCACGGATATACCAATGTGTGTAAAATCAATTATTTCCTTATCAGACTCAACGAAATCACCATATAACATTGATCTTAATGGACCAGAAAGAGCTGCAATTTTACCTCGAATACAGTTGACTTCCTCATTGCCTATGCAGAAGTAAACTATCCCACTCTTTTCTGAGCTGAGGATATTATTCCCATCTGAGATACCAAAATCAGAGATCTCATTAGCTGTTCCATGACATTGGCAATGATCAAAAACTGAGTTGGGATCATACCCATGTACCAAAGCAGCTTTGGGGCATTCAAGAACTCTTCCAATACAATCCAAAGCCGATGATCCTACCAACTCATCGTCTCTCCTCTCAAACCTCAACCAAGCTGATAAAACCACCTTCGAATGTACATCAACCGCATGTTGACGAGCCGACTGAAGACACCTACGTAGCAACTTTGGATCACCAAGGCTGTGCAACAGAGCATATTGCTCTAAATGAACCAAATATTTATTAAAATCATGGGTCATCTGAACTTTGCGGTAAAGCTCGGCTAAAGATTCAACAAAATCAACAGATTTGAGACAAAGCTCAATTGGGGGCTCAAAAAGATCGGTTCTTGGAAGCCCATAGGGGAGAAAAGAATCAGCTGTTGAAACTGCAACAGTAGCAGGAGATTCTGCCAACATGGAGTTGATTGTAGGGTAGTGGAGCTTGGAAGGTGTGGCAACATGAAAAGGGTTACTAGTGGAAGTTTCAGATGGGTTGTAAGCATGGACTTGAATAGTCTTACAACGGTCTTTGAGCTTGAAACCACGCATAGTGTGAGACAGTTCAAGGGAGTACTGACGGATGAGACTTGCAAATCTTGATTTGGAAATATTTCTCTCTTCACAGGAATGTTGTTTTCCTTTACTGTCATTGTGTGTAAAAGTTGACATGAATCTAATAACTAACCTTTTTGAAGAATTTAATTATTGTTCACCTTTTGCGCTGCATAGATCACCACCAAGAACAACAAAAGTGGATGTAAAGGGTTACGGGGTTGGAGTGGGGGTGGGGATATGCAGGTTCAAGGTTGCACTGTGGTTGATCTGTTAAAAAAACAATTCTGTCCGGCTTGTGAACATGAAATAAAGAAGGATTTAATTAATAGTTTTGTGGAGGATGTATCCGGGACAAAAAAAATTTAAAATTTAAAATTAAAAATTAAGTAAAGATAACTTAAGTTATTTTAATTGAGTACAAGAAATAAAAATTAGATTAATAATTGATAAGTTAAAATTCATATTTAAATTTGTACTCAGATTTTTTTTTATCTTTGTAAAATTTTAATTTTCCTAAAATAGAGGGGGAAATGATTTTGTGATGCGCCTTTTTTCCCATTTTGTTGTTGATGTTGCTGCTTATTTTTTTTTCTTCTTCTTCTTCGAGCCTTCATTATCGTTGTTATTGTTGTTGCAAGTAGTGCTTTTTTTTTTTGCTACTTCGATTTTCAAATTTCTTTTATCAAATTTTATTCGCATAGCACTAGGATTTATTCCAAAAGTGATTAGGTAAGTAAATAATTTTGTTTTAATCTAATTTCTTATCTGGGTATAGCTGCTCATTTTTTAAATATTCACAGTCATGTTTCCAACAGTTGTTGTAGTTAACAACAACAGACGACAACAGTTATTGGATAATTTTTATTTTTATATCCAACTGATAGATAATTTGTTGCAACAAACATGTAAACAGATTATCTATTTGTTGAATACAACTTATGGCAAACCTAGATAGAACCTGAACATGTATCCAATAGATTCATTAGTTGTTGCAATAGATGACACATTCGTTGCAACTGGTGACATATCTGTTAGAATAGATAAGTAATTGATTGGATGCATGTTATAAGTAAAACAGAACCAGAACATATATTTAACAGATTCATTATCTGTTGCAACAGATAACACATCTCTTACAACAGATAAGTAATCTTTTTTTATGCATGTTACAAGTAGAATAGAGCCCAAACATGCATCCAACAAATTACTATATGTTATAATAGATGAATCATATGTATCAATATCTGTTAGAATAGATAAGTAATTGATTGGATGCATGTTATAAGTAAAATAGAACCAGAACATATATTTAACAGATTCATTATCTATTGCAACAGATAACACATCTCTTACAACAGATAAGTAATCTTTTTTTATGCATGTTACATGTATAATAGAGCCAAAACATACATCCAACAAATTACTATATGTTGTAATAGATGAATCATCTGTATCAATAGATGACACATGTGTTTCAACAAATATATAATTTGTTGGATATAAGTTTTGGTTTTGTTTAGAGTTATAATATGCATCCAACAGATTAGTGATTTGTTGTAACATATGTGTTATTTGTTGAAATAGATGTGTCATCTGTTATAACAAGTCATTAATTTATTGGGTGTATGTTATAGCACTGTATAGAATCAGAGTTGTATCCAATAGATTATATATCCGTTGCAACATCGGTGTCATCTGTTGCAACAGATGATCCATTTGCTACAATAGATAGGTAATATGTTGGAAGCGTATTTTGGCAACTCAATTACTATATTATTATGATTAATCTTTTCTAAATAATGTATGTTAGGTATTATTATTGGAGGACTCAATAATAATATGAGTTGATTGTCATGGTGAACGAATAAAGAAGAAAAATCGATTTATTTGGCGTTGGAAGAGTGATGACATGTTAGAGACAATAGCGATGACTGTCCCAAGAGATGTTTATTATGATGATTTTGTGTTAGTCAATCATCAGTTACTATCGACTCAATTATTAACCGAAAGATTTTGTTATCAGTTACATGCATGGTAATTTTGAAAGTCAGAGGGTCTTGCCTTTTTAAGATAAATGATCAAGCTCGTTTGCATACATATTTTAGTGATGCATCTAGGATATGTTAAGGGTATACGTTGTCGAAAATCCTGTAGAAAATAATAATTCATCACAAGACCAACAAGATGTGTTAAATGATGAATTGGACGAGGTAGATATTGATATTCTTGATATTGAAAAAGTGAGGATGAATTAAATATGTCGGACTGTAAGGATGATCCTACAGCTACACCTACACCTATGATTGGTAGCATTATAGTATGTCATCACAGTATACCCATGTTCAAGATGATGAAACATGTTTTTATAACGGAATGTCATTCAAGAACAAGAAAGAGCTGACAACCTCATTGAAAATGGCTTGCTCAAAAAATAGATTTTAGACATAAGAAGGTGACTAATTCGGGCACTGTTTTTATTTTAAATTTGCACATCTGGAGTACGAGTGGTGGTTGATAGCTGAGAAACTCATAAGTTCTGATAGATTTTGTATTAAAACCTATGTGAAGTATCACACATGTGGTTCGGAGCATATTATAAGTCATAATCCTCATGCCACAACTAAAGTCATCGAAACATATTTTAAAGATAGGTTCCCGGGGTTAAAGGCCCATCTACAAAAGACATGGGTAATCAACTCATCATAGATTTGGTATTAAGGTAAATTATTGAAAGCTTTATAAGGATATGCAGATTGCAAAGTCTTTGGTTAGGTGAACACTTGAGCATATATGCAGTGCTTGATGTATATCATTATATGTTACGATCCTTAAATCCAGGAAGTAGGACAACATTGAAGGTTGATGAAAACAAAAGGTTCAAGTACTTTTTTGTATCTTATTCGGATTGGATTCTTAGTTCTTCTCAAAAGAAAAAAGTCATATTCATTGATTAGACATTCTTGAAGAGCAAGTATAAAGGAGTTTCGTTGTCAGCAGTAGCACAGGATGCGTAGAAATATATTTTTATGGTGTTTCGTGTTGTAGACAAAGAGGACGATGAGTCATACAAATATCTTTTTGAACAAATGAGAAGCTTTTTATATGATACTGATGAGTTGTGCATAATTTCTAATAGGCATCTAAGTATCCAAAAGATGGCTTCACGTATAACTCATTTTGGTTGTTGTATGAGGCATCTTGGAAAAAAGTATTTAAAATAATTTTCACAATTAAGGTTGTGTCTTATTTTTATAAAGCATCAAAATCTAATTATTTAGATGAGTCTAATGCCCATTTCAATCAGATAAGAGATATGATATCCGATGCAGCCGAACATCTTAAACACATTGATTCGACAAATGGGACATGACAGTTTGCTGGAGAAATAGGTAGAATACTATATATTTTAGTGTGTTGAGTTTATTTTAATTCATGTCTTACAAATTTTTTGTTCATTTGTATAGGCATAGTATTATGACTACAAACATTGTTGAGTTGATCAATTCAATGTTTGAAGTTGAAAGAAAAAAATTTCACTGTCATTCTACTTAATGAAATAAATAGGAGGTCTGCAGAAAAATTTCATGAGAGTCGAATGGAGTTTATCATCTCACCAATCATTTTTATTTCTTCAACTGAAAAAAAATTATCAGATTTCATCAATTTAGGGAATAAGTTGTTGAACTATCAATTTTCAACTATAAGTTCAGGATCGCCGATCATGGTGAAGTTGCTACAGTCGATCTGCAAGAATTTTTTTGTACATGTAGAGTTTTAACTTTGTCAAAATCCCTTGTCCACATGCAATGACATCTCTATGAATCAAGTATGGTGAAGACTTTATAACACGTATTTATGAATATTCATATTCATATTATAATGTGGAGAGATACATGATTGCATATTATGAGATAATTCATTTTGTCCCTCCTGAAAAATCTTAGAATATTCTTGTAGAGATTTTAGAGAGAAAAATAGCTCCTTCATATATTGATCTAAGATAAATCAAACCAGAAAGAAGGCAAATAAAAAAGATGCATGAAATAGGAGAATCATTTTCAAAGAGAAAAAGTAAGTGCTCTACATGCAGATCTCTTGGCCATAAAAGAACCACATGTCCAGACCGTAATGCTCCATAGATGTTAAAATTACTTTAATTTTTCTTTTCCATGATGTTGTAATATTCATATTGTTAGTGGTGTTTTTTAAAATTGTCTTTTATGGTGTTTGTGAACTTGATTTATTTATATAATAAAATTTTATATAGTTATGAATTTTTAATATATTCATAATTATTAATTAACTATTAAAAATAAATTTGACAAATTGTACTTCAGTCGAATAGATTTGTAATCTGTTGCAACAGATCTTCTGTTGTAACAAATACAATTTATGTTGGAGTAATGAAACAGATTATAGAACTGTTGCAACAAATGATGAATCTGCTGCAAAAAATACCTTATTTTGTTACAACAGATACCATATTTGTTGGGCATAATCAAATAAATTGAATATTTTTATTGCAACAGGTTATGGATCTATTGCAAAAAATTCATTCTTCTATTGGGGGTTATCAAACAGATTCTATGTAAACTACTTCATTCAACCATGCTAAGTGATTAACAATGTTACTTAATCATGTTTAGTCATCAAATAATATGTGCATGTTTAATACCTAATGAACTTGTTAGGAATTCATCTATTTAGATGATCAATTAAGTCTAGTAGTACTAAATTGAGAGATAAGTTGATTTGAACTATTTCATTCATGCTAAGTGATCAATAATTTTATTTAATCATGTTTAGTGATCAAATAATATGTTCATATTTAACACCTAATGAAGTAGCTAGTATTGATCATGATAGGTGATTAATTAAGCCTAGTAATCCTAAATTAAGTGATCAATTGATGAGAACTACTTTATTCAACTATGTTAAGTGATAAAAATTGATATTTAACCATGTTTATTCATTAAATAATATGTCTATAATTAACACCTAATTAATTAGCTAGTATTGATCATGTTATGTGATCAATTAAACCTAGTTGTCCTAAATTGAGTGAATAATTGATGTAATTTTTTAAAAACAAATCAAAAAGATTATAAATTTATTGAAACTAATACACTATTTTGTTGCTATAAATACAACTTCTGTTGGCAGTATAAGTGATAAACTTGCTGGGATAAATATCTTATTCTGTTGCAATAAATACAATATTTGTTGGAAATAATCAAACATATTACATCTATTACCATATGTGATAAATCAGTTAGAACAAATACCTTATTTTATTGTAATAGATACAACATTTATTGGGGAGAGGAGGGTAATCAAATATGCTAACTTATAAGTTGATGTAAACTACTTCATTCAACCATTCTAACTGATAAGTTGATGTGAACTTCTTCATTCAACTATGCTAAGTGATCAATAATGTTATTTAACCATGTTTAATCATTAAATAATATGTCCATGTTTAGCACCTAATGAACTAGCTAGTAATCATCTGTTAAGATGATCAACTAAGTCTAGTAGTATTAAATTGAGTGATAAGTTAAGATGTGAAATACTTCATTCAATCATGCTAAGTGATCAAAGGTGTTACTTAACTATGTTTAGTTATCAAATAATATGTGCATGTTTAACACCTAATGAACTAGCCAGCAATTCATCTGTTTAGATAGTCAACTAGGTCTAGTAGTACTAAACTGAGTTATAAGTTGATATGAACTACTTCATTCAACCTTGCTATGTGATCAACAATGTTATTTAACTATGTTTAGTTGTTTTCCACTATTTCATCCATGATTTTCTAATACAATGAGGGACATCCTAATCAATTTCTCCATTTTTTCGTATCATAGTCATCAAAGAATATGTCCATGTTTAACACCTAATGAATAGCTAGTGGTTCACTATCTAGATGATCAACCAAGTCTAGTAGTATTAAATTGAGTGATAAGTTGATGAATAGCTAGTGGTTCAAATAATATGTCCATGTTTAACACCTAATGAATAGCTAGTGGTTCACTATCTAGATGATCAACCAAGTCTAGTAGTATTAA
>JBDJHY010000102.1:9247655-9264812 GCA_039654485.1 Withania somnifera | reverse complement strand
AACATCATCATCAATAAATTTTTCAAAAGCTGTAAAAGTTATACCAGTATTATTAGGTAGCACAAAAAATGATTGAGGAGGGTAAAAAACTTGTATAATTTGTCCATTTCCATCCCTATAATTTTGTTCTAGAACTTTTCCATACAAAGGAAGGTAAGTGATTATAAACCATGGAACAAAGTACATTATTTGGTTATGTAATGCACAAATTTCATAGAATTCTTTAGAAATATTATTTTTATCTTCTACACTATAAGTGTCAAAAAACCAAGTTTTAAATTGATTCCACTTATTACTAAAAAACTCATTTTGAATATGTTTTTATTACCAGAGATCCTGGACTAAAATCAATTTTATAAAGAATCATTAAAAATTAGTTGGGTTAAAATCCATTTCGGATGTTGTAGGAATATCCTTATCATCAGACTGATTATCCTGAACAATATTATCTTTTGAACTGATTTTAAATTTCTCAACAGGTTATAATCATCAGAAATTGTATGCAAAGATGCACATTTATTTCTAGTTGGACCATAAATAGGTTCTACTGGAGCAATATAAGATTGAGACAAAGATGAAGTAAACCTCCTACTACCAGTATAAGGCATCGAAGATTTATTATATTCAAACTGAATATAAATCTGTCCTTCAAGAGTTTGAGAAATATGAGAATACTAATGATTTATAAGATCCTCAACATTTTAACTCGGTGATATAACCGAATCTAAAATCCATGTAGATTGAAAGTTGATCTCTTCCCACCTAATGTTTCTCCTTATTGTCACTTTGGATTTAGAAAATTTTGTTTAAAAACTAATGGTTTGGTTTGACGAATCAGTCAATTTACATGTAGTATTTAAAGTAGTAAAAAATTTATAATAAAGTCTATCAAATAAACATGTAAGTTTAGAACAAGACGCATAATTATAACCGTGCATTTTAACATTTAATGTTAAAACATCAAGAATATTAACATCAGATAAAGATAACTGGAGATTGGGTTGAGTATTGAAATATACAGGTCTATAAGCAACCATTGATTCAATAGAACCTTCAGAGATAGTCTAAAATTTAGATTTTGATCATCTCTTAGAGCTGCCAGAAATGTCTTTGGTAACCCTTTAAAGGTTAATGGCTTAAAAGCTATCTGAACCATTCCTATATGCAAAAAATTATATTTATGCTTGTAGACATTAATATCATGTTTTTTTAACAATTGTATAGTTTGTTCTGACGAGTTTAAAGCCAAAGATTTTTCTGTTGTTTTTATTAATTGTTTAGTTGATAGTTTATTACTGTATTTGTAAGGTTGCTAAATTAAGTTATTATATATTTATTACATGTTGTTGTTGATTATCTTAACCTAATTGTATAGACATGTATCGTTAGGTGAGAATAGGTTTTCACAGTAAAATAGAGTTTGATTTAATTTATGATAATAAATACAATGTATTTTTTTCTTGAATCACGTCATGAAATCCTACTCAGTTTTATGAATTTTGTAAGAGAAAACTGAGAAGAATGATTAATAATTTTATTATTATTAATGTTTTACCTTATATCAGGCCATCCGAAGGATCAATAGATTAATAATATTCAATGTGTATGTTATTTTAATTATTAAACAACAATTTAATAGAAATATGAAAAATAAAAACAGATTACAAAGAGAAATTAGGATTAGATCCTTCACAAAGATGCATATCAAGGTTTGGCAATCAATGTCACCATTCTTTTGAAGATCATGTGTGTAGAAAAGGTTTGGCAAAATGTGTTTCATCCTATATCTTTTTTATAAACCCTCTCTTTAATTATTTTATGCATGTTGCATTATCTTCCTTTAAGACCATGGGTATTTTATCACACTTCAATTCATATTTATCTCGAATGATATGTATCATTGACATCAGCCATTACACTCTCAAATTGCTTCATGAATGATTATTACCTCAACATGATTTGACTGTCACATAACATAATATGGTATGACAATAGTTCAGAGCTTTCATTTGCAATATGTAACTGATCTTATTTCAGTATCTCCATATAGGAGTATAACTATTTCATGCTCATATTTATAACAAGATGTATAAATACATCAATTACATAAGATACGGTACTTCAGGACCAATCCAATTTTGCAAGTTTTTCATTCTAGCAGATAATCTATTGCTTTTTTAAAACTTTCCAAGATTTTCAATAATATTCAAATCATTAATTTGTTTCTTATAAGAATTATGAATAGGCTTCCCATAAACTTATATATTTAAAATATTCTGAGCCGTAAATATATTTTCTCATATAAATTTTTTCAAGTCAGTATGACATCTTTGAGTGTCTAAATTGCAAGTCAAATAAGCTTTACGCCTATCAAAATGCAACATTTCATCGATAACTATTTTTTGCATTAACATGCTTAAATAAACCTAGATTCAAATCCTCATAATTTTTTACAATATTACGTCATATTGTATCAAAGGTGTCATCGATAATATATCATTTATATCGATTCATAATAAAACATTACTTATTGAGATCTCTTTACTTTCATTATTTTTTTAGCTACCTTAACCTTAGGAGAATTAATGAAGCATTATGTCGTAGGCTTTTCTAGAGCACATTACCTCTTTATGATCATTTTCTCCTCTACCTCTTTTAAGGAATATTACATTTGTAACTGATTGCTATATCATGCTTCATGTATGTCATAGATTTTGTCCTTCAAGGACACTCAATAATTTTCAACTAAATATGAGATTAGTTTTGGGTAGTAAATGTTTCTAGTACTTGACTTGAATTATTTTTTAATGAGGACCATAATGATAATAATTCATAATGTACTTCATAAATTCTTATTATCTCCCCCTTCTGCTAGGAAAAGTAACATGTATCTTAATCTAGTTAATTTATCTTGCATCATGATAAATACATTAATCATATACCGAGCATAAAATTTAGCAGATAGAACTCATTTGGTTCCTAGCCCATAACCATTTGAGAGTGAAGAAATTAATTATAATTTACTGGCTTCATGCATACAAGTGTTATTGTATGCAACCAATCTTAATTTAAACCATCATATAAAGCTTATCCACATAAATAATGGTTTAGCTATTTATTGGAGACATTTAATGCCAAATCAAATTTAATATTATTCAACATTAACAAGATGAATTATCTTGACTACATATGTCACTTTTTGAGCCTACACTCTAAATGTGACAAGACATTTAAAACCATCAAGTGGCCCAAAATATCTTTAGATCTGACATTCATCTAATCACAATATAAACTCGGCGGAAGTAAGGCAATATAAGATCAATTATGGGCAACTCACAATAAGGAAACATAGATATCTCAAGAAATAAATGTCAAAATTCGTAGGAAAGGTGAATATGTCACTAACTCAGTCTGAAAGCCACTAGCAATCTGAAGAAATAAGCTGCTAGAACAAGTCTGTAGTTAGCATGAAATAAATATAAACATTATAATAAACTATTAAAGCATGAATAAGTCCAAATATATTGATCCCTGAATCACGAGGACTTATCAAAGCTACACTAAAATTATAGAAACTGGCCAATTGTGGTGCAGGAATTGCTAGTCAGATCTCTATTATAAAACAAAGCAAGCACAAAGTATGCATCGGTACATGAATTGTACTGGTATATAAGTATGCAACTTGAACATCATGCACTTAAGAAGAACTAGGAACATGAAGTGAGACTATGCATTAAGTGAAATAAGTCTAAAAATTAGATACAACATCAATGGGCAATTTATATAAGTCTACCATTAAAGTAAAATATCATCTTAAAAAGGGAAATAGACTCAAATAAATCTTTGAACTTATTAGCCTGCACAAAGAAACTAAACAAGTAGTTTGAAATCTTTATAAAAAAATGTCTGATAGCTGAACATCAACGATAGTTTCTACAATTGAAAATAAACCATGTTGGCAAATACGGAGTTTAGCGTGCGTCTCGGCTAATGTGTGTACTATACCCTACCAAGATTATATGACCTAATCATCTATTAGTGGATCCACTAAGCCTCACATCATTTCCTTTTGGGCTAAATATCCTATTTGGAACATAGCTTATGAGTTTGAGATTCTTAAACCAGAATCTATTCGGTGCTATACTACTCTCAAAACTGAAACTGACATTGGCTTCTGATCCTGACCTTGACCAATGGGACATATTTTAAATTATCAATTGACCAAGTAAAATATGTCACAATTTTTTGGGAAAAATAATTGTCTAATTGATATTGTTCTCATTTTTTCACAATCATACTCATTCTTTCTGAATCTGTAATTCATGCAACTGAAACTTTTTTTTAAAATTACTCACTCTAGATTAGGCTTAAGTTTTTTGTAAAGACAAAACAACAAGATGTTTTAACTAACACTAAAATGGGCTTAAAGCTTTGTAGAGACAAGTAAATTCATGAAAAATTGACCATCACTTGTAAAATAAATTTATATATTGTAAAGCCGGCAAAAATATGAACACTAACCAAGGATCATGGTTTCATCACAATCCTATGAGCATAAACATAAAACTTCACTCAATGATAAACTAACATGGGATTTGACTCCTACTCATAAGGACATGCAACTTCATAAAATAGTATGTAAATATCATGTAGATTCAACAATAATCATTTAGAAACATTCTAGGAGGAATAATTTCATGATACAAGATACATAGGATAAGCCTTAGAACTTACAACTCAACCACAAACTTGAAACTGAAGAATTTGTACACAAGGGTGGAAGACAAACCTTGTTGAACATACTACATACCTATTTGAATACCTTTTTAGATTTAGAGTTAATGGTGAACTGTTGTTCTTGCACTTTAGATAAGGAATCCTAGCTTGACAGAAGGTGTGAAATAGATTACGACCTACAAAGGCGATTCAGAACACATCAATATAGTAAATATAAAGAGGCAAGATAGAAAACAATGTTAAATTAGAAATTAAGAAGTATATTAAACCTCAAAACCTCCACTTCCAATCATTACGAGGTATCTAACCTATTTATAAATGCCAGTAGTGGGATGTTGACAACCAAAAGGTATATTAAACTATAAGACCTCCAACATACGAGATCCTATGAGAACCTACCACTTACGAAGACCTCAAGGGAATTCTATTCACCTCGCAACCCTCATTTCTATGGAATGAACAACCAAAGCTTTACCAAGCCATCACAACTCTCAGTGGAGTGTTTACAATATCATAAAACATAAGCTAAGTTATTACAAAACCAAACAAGAGTTATTTATAGTTTTGCTTCAAAAGAAGGGTCAAAATAATCAATTGGGCCATGTGCAAAATCCTCATGGATAGGGGGCATCACACATCTTGCTCTTCGTAGCTAATTGTGCATTATGAAAAGAGAAATTGATCTTTCGTGAACCTAATAGGAGACACGCAAAAGTTAGAAATCCAACAGATTTTGTGATGCGTGGATTATGCATTGCATCATAGAATTGGGCAGCTTTTGTTTCCTCTTGATCCCAAGTCATTTTCCAAACATAGAACTCCTATGGAGCTCCCAAAACATCATCAAACACTTCCAACTTTATGAATAAACCTTGGAATTATTATAGTTCCTGGGCTTGACTACGGGTAAATCGTCTTGATACAACTAGGGATGCATCATCCTCTCTTTATTGAAAGGAATTTAATCTCAAATTTTACCCATCGTCATCATCCATAAGGGGTCTAAAAAGTGAAAGATCACAAACATTGAATGTGTTGTGCTTGATAATCCAGTGGGAGGTCAATCTTGTATGCATTTTCATTAACTCGTTCAAGTACTTGGAATGGACCATCACCTCTTGGCATTAGCTTCTTGATTTATCTTCTAAAGGCGAACCCTTACCTTTTATGTAATTTCTTCATGGCTTCCACCCTCTTGTTTCCATCTATGCTAATCACAATATCTTGACAAAGAGGGGTGAGATCCAAGGCGGTAAGGGGGTTAAATCCATAAACACATTGAAAAGGCCCAATAACAATAGTTTTATGAACAACGCGATTATAAGAAAATTGCACTAAAGGCAAATTCCTCCAAAGGACGACTTCCATGAACTATGACATGTAGCATGGAACCAAGTTTCGTATTGACCACCTTGGTTTGGCCATTGGTTTGTGGGTGGCATGATTTGGAAAACAACAATTTGGTGTCAAGCCTACCCCACAAATCTTTCAAAAGTTACTAAGGAACTTTGGATCCCTATCACTCAGAATGGTTTAAGGAATTCCATGAAATTGAAAAATATTTTCAATAAACAAATATGCGACATGAGGCATATCATCATATTTATGATGTGGAATAAAGTGAGCCATTTTGGAAAAATGATCAACAACCATAAAAATACTCTCTTCCATTCTTGGTCCCTAGAAATCCCAACACAAAATCCATAGAAATATTAATATAAGGCTGAGTTAGAGCTGGGAGAAGGGTGTAAAACCCTTGAGAAAGTATTCATGACTCGGAACTCCTACATTTGAGATAATGGCCACAAATCCGCTTAACATCATTGCACATTTTTGGCCAATGGAATGCTTCTCTAGGATTTGGTAGGCTTATTGATGACAACGTGACCCGTTAATCCCTTACTATGTGTGTCCCTTAAAATAATTCCCTCCAAGAGCTCATACGCACACAAATTTTCTCCCCTTAAACAAAAACCCGTCAAATTTACAATAAGGAGTAGAAGATCTATCCCTAACCCATCTCTCCCTTTCCACTCCTCACAATCTTGGTAGATTTGAGCAAAGTGGGGTCCTCAGGATACAAAGTCTTTAAGTGTTCAGACCCAATAAACTTAGAATACAAGGTATTCAATAAAACATGCTTACGAGACAAGGCATCCACCACAACATTTTCTTTACCCTTATTGTGAAGAATCATATAGGAAAAGCCTCTAGGAATTGAATCCACTTGGAATACTTCCTATTCAATTTTCCTTGGGCCCTAAGATGCTTTAAAAACTCATGATTGGTCCGATTCACAAATTCCTTAGGTCACAAGTGATGTTGCCAATTGCTCAAAGCTCTAATTAGAGCATACAATTCAAGATCACATGTGGAGTTGTTCAAGGTGGTTGTTTTTAGATTTTCACTAAAGTAAGCTATGGAATTTAGGTCTTACATTAAGACGGATCCAATGTCTACCTTACTAGCATTACACTCCACCTCAAATATCTTCTCCAATTAGGAAATTGTAACAAAGGATAACATTATTTTTAATTCTTCAAATGCATATGCTTGCTTAACACCCCACTTGAAAGGTTTATCCTTGCGGATCACTTCGGTTAAGGGGGAAAATATGGTATTAAATTCTTTGACAAACCTCCTATAAGAACTAGACAACCCATGAAAACGTTGAACATCCCTAATGGATTTAGGAGTTGGGTAATCCTTTATAGAGGCTATCTTGGATTCTTCTACCTCAACACCCTAGTGCTCACAATAAAACCCAAGAAAATAACTTCATTACAAAAAAATATCATCTATCAATATTAGCAAACAACTTCTCACATCTAAGCGCATGAAAAACACTCTTCAAATGATTAGAATGCTTTTCTAGGGATTTTCTATACACAAGAATGTCATCAAAGTACACCACTACAAATTTTCCCATGAATGGCTTCATGAAATGATCCATCAAATGCATAAAAGTGCTAGGAGCATTGGTGATACCATACAACATGACCATCCACTCATAGAGACCAAATTTGCTCTTGAATGCGAGCTTTTACTCATCAAATGGGTCCATCCGAATTGGGTGATATCTACTCCTAAGGTCAACTTTGTAAAAGAAACAACAACCATTTAACTCATCAAGTATGTCATCAATCTAGGAATATGATGGCAATACTTTATCGTTATGTTGTTGATTACTTGATAATCAACACACATGCACCATAAATCATATTTATTTGGTACCAAGAGCACCGGTATGACACATGGCTATTTTTTCTTAGATACCCTTTGTTGAGGAGTTCCACAACTTGTCTTTGGAGTTCCTTTATGTCTTCCAGATTGCTTCTATAAGTCAATTTATTTGGCAATTGTGATCCCGAGACAAAATCTATTTGACGTTTAATTTTTGGGAGAGGGGGAAATTCGGTTGGAAGCTCCTTGGAAAAGACATCCTCGTACTCTTGTAAAATAAGGAAACAAAATAGGGAAGAGAAAAGTAGAGGTGTTAGTATGTAAAACATAGTCCTATGTGTGATAAGAACCAACAAGCTTTGGGCCTCCACCTCCTCCTTAATCTTCTTATAGTTGGAAAGAATCACCAACTAATGCTTTCCCCTTAACTCCTTCTTCTCAACTTCTCCTACAGCCTCCTCTTCAACACACACCCCCTTGGCATCACTCTCCTTTCCTTTAAACAATTTTATCTTTTGATTCACTATGTACTTGGGAAGGTATCATTGGGTTAAAAACATACCTATGACCACCCATCTCAAATGAGTATTTGTTAATTCTTCCATTGTGAATCATGGAACGGTTGTATTACTAAGGTATCTCGAGTAGTACATGGCACACTTACATAGGGAAGACATCACATAGGATCACATATTGGTAGTTCCTAACCTTAAGCTTAATCATCACTCGCTGATGCACTTTTAATTCACCACAATCACTCAACCATTAAAGATTATAAGGAGTAGTATGTTGAGTAAAAAATAACTTCAAGAATTCAACTGTAGTTTTGCTTACAACATTAGCACAACTCCCTCTATCAATGATTAAGGAGAAAACATTTTCCTTGATGAGGCACTTAACTTGAAATAAATTCTCCCGTTGACTAGGATCATCCATTTCCTTGCTAATCATGACCTTTCTCACCACATAGTTTAGAACCATAACCTCTCCTTCTTGAAGCTAAGCCTCATCAATTGGAACATACATTATTAAACCATTGAGAATAGTGATTTCCCTATCTATTTCATCTTGCTCAATCTCTTCTTCCCCATCTTCTATATACTCATGTTCTCATTGGGGCTCTTCATCACTCTCCACACTATCTAGTTAGTACGATCGTCCTTCCCAAAGAATTATGTTTGTTTGATTTGGAGAATCACTTATCCAGTGGCCCCATCCTTGGAACTTAAAGCATTGGAATCCCTTAGTCTTCTCAACTTGACCCTTGTTGCCGATATCTATTAGTGCACTAGGTGGTGGAGTCCTCTTGAAAGGTTTCTTCTAAAAGGACTTGTTGAAACTCTTGTTTTTGTCCCAAGTACAATAAGTTTGCAATTTAACGTTGCCCTTGTCCCAAGAGTTTGAGGACGACGAGCTCTTACCTTTGAAAATTTTCAAATCCTTGATAGACCTCTTGATGTTGATGGCACCTTTAAAAACGGATTCTTTATCTCTAAAATAAGAAAGGAACATCTTGGAAGTGATCTTATAGTTCAATCCACTTTTGAAGCGAGCTACGGAGTGAAAAGGTTCCTCTTGGATCTCAAGCACCATAAGAAACTTGTCAAACTCATTGTTATACTCCAAAAGACTCTTAGCCCCTTGACTCTAGTTGTAGAACTTGGTGAGATTCTCTTGCCGAAAGTACTCCCACATATATTTGATTCTCATTATGGATTTCAACTCTTCCCATGGTGGGATGGAGTTTTAATTGTCTAATCGTCGCCTTCTCCTCACATATTCCCACCAAGTAGAGGCATAACCTTCGAATTGAGCTATAACATGTGATGACTTATTCATTTTGGAAAGTTCATTGGTCAAGAAGACACTATCACAATCTAACTCCAAATTAATTAAAGCCTCTGGGTCACTTTCTCCTTTAAATGTGGGTAGGGATACCTTGATAGAGTTAAGACTTGTACCATCCTCCTTGACTCTCTTGATTGCTAAAGTAATCATCTTGTCCTATGATTGAGCCCTTTAACCATAATATCCCCCATGCCTTTCTCCTCGTCCCTTAAATCCATCCCGCTACCTTAGTCTAGGTGATGGAGAACCAAAACCATAACTGATCTTATATTGATCCCCAAACTCCTTTTATTAATCTTCCTGCTCAATCCCTTCTCTTTGGAGTGGTGGGTTTTGGATTGGGATTGGTTGATTTGGGTCTAGTGGAGATTATTAGGACATGGATGGGTCTTAAGGCATTTCATAGAGCTTTATTAATATTTGGTTGAGGTTGGGTAGGAGCATGCAAGGTTCTCTTGGGGTGAAACATTTGTTAAGTCTATTCGGGGACACGATATAGGATGATGAACTAACATGCCCTTCCACTATGGCGATCCAACTATCCAACACATCCAACTTCTCACCAACTCGCTTAACCTGACTATCCAAAGAATAAAACCTTTGAGTCAATCTCCTCAACTCACCTAACACCATTCTGAGCTCACTTCTATCACTAGGAGTTGGAACATTACTTCCAGTTTCTATGGTACCTGTTTATATTGCCACTCAAACACAAACAATAACTTGTTAATGTTAGTTCAAATAGAATTATCATAACCACTCGAATTTTTACTCAATTGGTGTTGTTAAGGTTGATGATTTCTTTTACTCCAAGAGTTACGGAGTGTAGAACCTTTACTATAAGTCAAAATGGATTATTGTTCGAAACATAAGTCACAACTCAAATAATATTTATGGACAAGAAACTAACAATGATTAAACGATAAAAGCACACAAATAATTGGCACAACATGAAGAAATGATTCAAGACCAACAATCAACTAGTTATAAGTTTAAGAGGTTGACAATTAGTTTATGAATCAATGATTCGAAACTAGAATAAAAAAGGATAAACTAGAATTAAGAAACATAGTAAGAGATTGGACAATTTGGGATTGATCACAAGTATTCTTTCAATGAAATAAACTTAATTCAATACCTAATATTTGGTTCTTCAACCCAAGTGATGTGGAATAACAACCAATGAAGCCTTGACTCAATGTCAAATTCGTGATGGAATGTGCAAATCCGTGAGGTGCGGACACAACATGTAATGCGCAGCTCTGGCATCCCCTTGGCTCGTGAGAATTCATGAAATAGTTTCGCGTTCCTCACTTCTGATCTCGGATGGCTCACTAATTGTGCGGAATTGGTCATGTTTTCCCTTTAATTTTCGATCTTTTGAACCTTATGGACCCTCTTTGACTTGGAACTTTGAATATTTGAAGTCATATTCCTTTGGGTCCATAAAAAATACTTTATCTTTTTCACTTTCTTGGATCAAACACCTACTTTGTGGGAATCTTCTCTTGTAAGACTTGAACTTTCTTCAACAACACCTTCAAGTGTTCATCCAACATTATTCCAATAAGGTCAACTTGTTTTAGAGCCAAATTTAAGTATGTTTCTACCCTCAATGAGAGGAATAAGGTTACATAACTTTCGGCGCTCAACCAAGCCAAACTATGAAACCTTATTCTTCTTCTTCAAGCTTCAAAAGAGTTCAACAATGGTGATCATAAAAGTGACATACAAATTTTCTCCAACTTTGTTTCCAAGACTCTCAATTCTAGGGATACTATCCTAGCACTTAGAAACACATGGAAAACAATAACAACAAAGAAAATCGAGATTTTTTGTGTAGTATTTTCGACTCTCTTTTATTTTTAACACATAACCAAGATCAAGAGATGATAAGAATCAACTCTAATCGTGGATCTGATACCAAATGATAGATTATGACCTTCGGAAGAGACTAAAAGCACAACAAGAAAGTAAATATAAAGATGCAAGATACCATACAATGATAAAGTAGGAACTAAGAAGTATATTAAACCTCAAAACCTCCATTCCAATTGTTACAAGATGTCTAACCTATTTATAAATACAAGTAGGGGGACTTTGACAAACAAAAGGTATATTAAACCCTAAGATCTCCAACGTACGAGATCCTACAAGAACCTACCATTTACTAATACCTTGAGGGAATTCTATTCACCTTGCAACCCCGTTTCTATGAAATGAACAAGCAAACTTTACCAAGATATCACAACTCTCACTAGACTGTTCACAATATCATAAAATATAAGCTAAGTTATTATAAAACCAAATAAGAGTTATTTATAGTCTTGCTTCAAAAGAAGGTGAAAAAATGATCAAGTGGGCCACTTGTTCAATCCGCGATAGATCAAAGGTCATTGCACATCTTGCTCTT
Source organism: Withania somnifera (assembly GCA_039654485.1). NCBI lineage: Eukaryota > Viridiplantae > Streptophyta > Magnoliopsida > Solanales > Solanaceae > Withania > Withania somnifera. Next base: position 9,252,631 of record JBDJHY010000102.1, on the reverse strand, counting down.
GATCTCCAGTTTGCATTGTGAAGGTAGGACTTGAAATTTGTTGAACCCAATCCACGACACAAAAAGTAACTAGTCTAACACATTCCATGACGCGTGGATCATGCATTGGCATCATGGAATTGAGTAGTTTCCGCTTTCTCTTGCTCCCTAGTCATTTTACAAACATAAAACTCTTTTGTAGCTTGAAAAACATCATTAACCACTTCCATCTTCATGAATAGATCTTAGATTTGTTGTAGTTCCTTGGCTTGGCTATGGGTAAACGGGCTTGAACCAACTTAGGATGCATCAGTTTGAGAGAGAATATTGTTTTTCTTCAAGTATTTGTGAAAAGTGATGAGAAAAACTAAGGTTGGGTATATATATTTCTTCAAAGTTGCCTCAAAATATCGTGATAATGATAAAAATGAATGGGGAAGGAGGGGGGGGGGGAAGAAACTAAATAACCTTGGGAAAATGGGTTAAAATTGATCTGGAAAAGTTCCATAGTGAAATTAATGGACCGTCAAATTAATTAATGGGCAAGTAATTGGTCCGTGAAAATTGGTCCCAATTTAGATTCTCGCTAGAAATGAGATCATCATAGGATTGATAGCCCATTTATTGAATCGACGGTTTATGAAAACTTATTTTGTTTTAATTGTTTACTTTATCAAATAACAAATAGAATGACAGACTATCCACTACACTACATAAATTCCATCTTAAAATTAGATACGTCAAACTTGATCTACTTCAAAGAATTCACAATGGGTTCTATAGCCCGTCGATTTGGTTAACGATCCATGGACCTCATCACGAATCTCTAAATTTTTTGATTTTTGTTCTTACTCATTGGGCTTAGTCTAAACATGGTCTAGGATAATTTTTAAGGTGTTACAATATCTTCTCTTTGAGAGCATTAAGTAAAATGAGCTGACATGTATGATACACTAACTGAGTTGGTATAAAATACATGAACTCAATAACCTTATACAAAGCATCATGGACTAACTATTGCCCTATCTTGGACACCTCAAAAAACTCAAACCATCCAATAAGAGACCAACATCCCCCCTATAAAGAGCATTAAATAGGTCCATCAAAATACTAGAGAGACATTTGTTATTGTATGAAAATTCCATCAACAACAAGTGCTCATCTACCCTTTAAGTCAATAGTGTGTGCCCTCAAAATATCCTCTAGGGTATGGATGGTCCTCTCTGTTTGACCATCAGTTTGCGGGTGTAAAATGGTGCTGAGATGAACTTAGGTACCAAACCTTTATAAAAAGTCTTATAAAACTGGGAGGCAGACTGTATACCTGGGTTTGAAGCAATAGACAAAGGTACTCCATGCATCTTGACTATCTTATGAATATAGATCCTCCCATAATCCTCTGCTGAATAATGGTATGAACTGATAGTAAGTGAACTGACTTAGTCATTCAGTCTATTATCACTTATATAGAACAATGCTAACTTTGGGTATGAGGTAGACCAATGATAAAGTCCATATTGATCACCTTCAACTTCTAAATGGGAATCTCAGAGTTTTGTAACTCACATGCTAGCCTCTGGTTCTCAACCTTAACTTTCTAGGTAATAGGACACTTAGACACAAGCTCGGCTATGTCCCTATTAATCCCATTCCACTAATAGACCTCTCTCAGGTCCCTATACATCTTAGTAGCCCCAAGGTGAATGGAATACCTGGAATTGTGAGCTTTATAATTTTTTTAGTTGCAAGTCATCGACACCTGTAACATAAATCAACCCTGATATCTGAGCACACCATCTCCTCTTTGGGAGAAAACCTACACTTTATGTTCTTGAACTGCATGCTTTAGATAAAGTAGAACCTAATCATTATCTTTTTTGTCTTTCACCTCAACCTCTAAGGATAACTCTAAAGAATTTTGAACTAACATCCCTCATAATCTTCCCCAATCAGCCTGACCCTTAAATTTTCAAGTTTGTGCACCTCTCTATCCAATTGCCTCTTACTCTTCTAAACATTAATCAGACTATCCAAGACAACTTGCTAAAGGCATCAGCCACTATATTGGCCTTTCCTGAATGATACAAAACACTCATATCATAGTCTTCGATCAATCTAACCACCTTTTCTGACAAAGATTTAGGTCATTTTGGCTGAACACATACTATAAGCTCTTGTGCCAGAAAACACATGCACACCAGTAGTGCCTCCAATTTTTCAAGGAAAAAACAATAGATGCCAGCTCTAGATCATGAGAATGATAGTTACTCTCATGAATTTCAAGTTTTCTGGAGGCATAAGCATGAATCGACCATTTTTCATCAAATTCCAACCCATAAATCATCATATAAACCATAAAACTCTCTATACCCTCTAGTAGGCCAACACCAAAGCTGAAGTCAACTTATTTTTCAACTCCTTAAAATTTTTCTCACACTGATCATATCACTCAAACTTGACCTTTTTCTATATCAACATATTCAAGGGAGTAGCTATAGAAAAGAAGCCCTAAAAATATTGGCGGTAGTAACCAGCCAAAACTAAGAAACTATGAATATCGGATGAAAAGGTGGGCCTAGGACATCTTTCGACGTAATTTATTTTCTGAAAATCTACGTGAATACCCTTATTGGAAATAACATGACCCACAAAGACAACTTTATCCAGAATTTACACTTAGAGCATTTGGCATAAATTTTTGGTTCTCGAAGAGTTTGAAGCCAACTCTAAGATGGTTTTCATGCTTTGCCTTATTTATAGAGTAACCCAGAATGTAATTTATGAAGAATATCACAAATAGGTCCAATTATTTCTTGAACACCTTGTTCATGAAGTCCATGAAGGTTGTAAGATTGTTAGTCAAATCAAATAACATGACCGCAAACTCAAAATAACCATAACATGTTCTAAAGGTAGTTTTAGGAATATCACACTCACTAACCTTAAGATGATGATAACAAGACCTGAGATTAATTTTGGAAAAATAACTAGCAGCTTAAAACTGATCGAACAGGTTATAAATCACCTAGATGAGATATTTATTCCTAATTTTTACTTTGCTCAGCTGATGATAATCTATTATATTTAAGGGATTCATCTTTATTTTCATAAATAAGACAGGGGCAGCCTAGGGAGATACAACTAAGCCTGAGGAACCCTTTATCTATAAGGTCTCTAGATGGTTCTATAATTCTTTAAGTTCTATTAAAGTCATTATATATAGCGTAATATATATAGGTTGAGTGTCATTAATGAGGTTTATTTAGAATGATATCGCTCTATCTAGAGGGACTATATGTAGATCCTCAGGGAACATATATGGGAACTTGCTGACTACCAGAACAGACTGAAGGTTGGAGGTCTTGAACTCATAATACTTAACCTATACCAGAAGGTAAATACATCCCTTCAAGATAATTTTCTATCTTTGAAGTACAAAATGAAATAACCTTTAGGAATAACTACATTACTATTGAGTAGAATCACCTTTGATAAGTTTTTACAGTCCTATTGAACATTTTCGTTTACCCATTTATTGGAGGATGATAGGCTTTTGAAGTGTTTACCACTTGCATAACAAATAATTCTTTCCATACTTTACTCATAAACACATGTCCCTGTCACTAACAATACTTTCAAGCATCCCATGTAACTTGTACACTTGATCTAGAAAAAGCTGAGCTACTATTAAAGCAGTATAAGGATAACTTAGTACCAAAAAGTGTCCATACATTGTTAGTCTGTTCATCACCACCAAGATTGTTATTTTCACATGTGAATTTGGAAGCCCCTCTATAAAATCCATACTAATGCTGGTTCGTGTTGTGTTTGGAACCTGTAGTAGCTGAATTGAGCTAGGATATGCAACACCGTCATAATTGTTTCTCTGATAGGTAGCACATTATCTTATGTGGATTGCTACGTTATACTTAAGTCCCTTACAATAAAACAATCCTTACACCTTCTTGTATGTGTTCTCTACTCTAGAATGATCCCCTGCAGGATTTTCATGCCAAATATGAAGAATTTTCCCCTTAAGTCCACATTATCTCCCAATACTACTTGCTCTTCCTTCTAAGTTGTTGATTTATAAAGGTATAACTTCCCCTGTTTTCTCCTTGTTCTTGTACCTCAACTATGATTTTTCTAACCTCATGATCACTGCCCCAACTTTCCTTTATCTTGTTAAACAGATCAAAAGCAGAAGAAGTAGTCATGATCATTGCTAATTCCTAACAGGTACTCTTGATAATGCATTTACTACCTCATTTTCTCTCCCCTTCTTGTATTTTATTACAAAGTCAAATTATATCAATTTGTCTTCCACTTCATCTGTGACCCTGTGTGAATTTTCTGCTCTAACAACCACATTAGTGCCTTTTGATCAATCCTCACCATAAAACCTTGGCCCATTAAGTATCGTTCCCACTTTGTCACAACCATAACAAGAGCTAGAAGATCTTTATCATATACTGACTGCTTTGATGCCTAATAGACAACCTTTGCTAATGTAGGCTATAGTATGCCTATGTTGTATTAATATAGCTCCTATACCATAGTCACAAGCATCTACTTCCACTAAATAATGTAATGTCCCTCAAGGTCATTTTCCATTTTCAACACATTTTACCATTTTTCCCTCTCCCGTAGTTGCTTTTATGATAACCTAAGTTTGATATCATGGTTGATTTAGGAAAGAAAAAAAATTTGGGCAAGTTTTAGAGAAATTTCATATTTTGAGCTTTAGAGTGGGAAACAATGGATTCTTCGGGTTACTCGGAGTTTGGGACCTTGTCGTCGGAAATTTATCAATTTCATCAGCTTGAAAATGTCAATTTCAGTCGAGGAATACCTTTTGTTTGAATTTTAACGCTTTCATGATGAGTTTAGGTTGTCCAGCCCTCTACTACCCTAAACTACTCCCAAATCCTTCAAAACAATACCCAAAACCCACCAAAACAGCCCCTAAAACCCTTAGCTATCAAGCCTATTGTTTA
>JBDJHY010000102.1:9183864-9195464 GCA_039654485.1 Withania somnifera | reverse complement strand
GGGAAATTGGGATTAGATTATTAGTTTATTATTGATTTAAACTGGGTCGGATAGAGATTGGGCTGGAGTGGGAAATTGGGTTGGGATTACTGATTCATTGATTTGGGTTATAATTTAAGAAAGCCCAATGGTGAAAATGAAATGAAATTCAGATTTTAATATTAGGTTGGGGTAAAGGTAATAACACAGGCCCAAATAATTTCGGTTTTCGGTTAACCGAAATTTTATATTCCAAAAATCGAAAACCGAAATCGAAAATTGAAATATTTAAAAACAAAAACCGAACCCGCCCCAAAAACCAAAAACCGAACCCAAAATTTAAAAAAAATTCGGTTCGGTTTGATTTTTCGGTTTCAACTTGTGCCCACCCCTAATACTCCACATCGACATAATAAATCAATTCTAGTCGATGACTGACTGATTATTGTTGACAGATTTGATGAAATGAATCGGTCCTTTATATATATATATATATATATATACCCCCCACCCTCCACCCCTAACCCCAAGCCCACCCACCCCTCAACTCTAAAAAAAATTCTTTTAGTTTTTTTTTTTTTAAAAAAGTCATAAAAATATTCTACCCTGGCCTTACTCCCCAGCCTACCTACATCCATCATCTTGCTTACTCCAATCCCACCTTCTCATTCCCACCACAATACCTGTCACTCTATCGCTATTTATTTTTTATTAGATATATACAAATGTTTTTTTAAAAATAGTTTTTACTTGCGTATCAAACACAAAAAAAAAATTGTAGATATCAAAATTTTATTGAACTCTATAAGATAAGTCCAACAACTTATTTTCTTAAAAAAATATATTTTTTTTAAAACATTTTCCTCAATTTTCCACACCTACTCATCTCCTATAATTCTAAAGACGACAACATCATAAAATATGATCTACTTTGTTATCAAAGATCTTTACTGCTTCTGCTCTTTCCTTTCTTTGAAAGATGTCGCTTTTGGACTTCTTTTTCTTGATGGAACCAAAAAAAAAAGGTTGTGAAAATGTGACATTTTGGCATTCAAACATTTTAAATCATTTCGAAGCAGTGACATATGAACAAGGTCATGACATTAAATTAATTAATTATAATAGCCTCATACAGTAATGCCCAAGTGTAACATCTCAAAAGTGAAAAAGATATCATTTTTCTTCAATCTAAAGATACATATCCTTATCACCATCATTGACCCTCGTGAGGAAGCACTTTATTTGCAAGGAACTTATAATCATCTTCAAACGAGCTTAATTAGGACATGTTCTCTTAATCATTTGATTGAAGAGTTAATTTCAATATCAAGGTATTTCTTCTGAAAGTACTCTTTAGAACCAAAGTTCATAGACTAGCGTACTAGACAACAATGTCGGCTGAGGTGGATCTAGGGGGAGTTCCGCAAGTTTATAAACTCAATCACTACTTTCAGCTCAAAATATGTAAATACATCCAAAAGAAATAAAATTTGCACATATAGTAAGATTATACTTATTTTGAATCCACTTTCTTTAAATTTTGGATTTGCCTGTGATCATCGGGGGTGGATTTAAGAGGGGGCCAAGTAGTTCACCCGAACCCCCTCGGCAAAAAATTCTGCAGTATATTTAAGTTTTTTTTCTTAAAAAAAAAATAGTATTTATATAGACGCTGAATTCCTTCGGCCCAAGATTAGAGATTGGCTTAGTAGTTTAGGGGGTTCAAAATTAACAATGAGGTTTCAGTTTCAAATCTCAAGCACTTACATTTCAATTTTTCGAATCTCATACACGAAAATTTTGAATCCACTACTGGTGATCATCAACTTCTGTGCCCTTCACGTTCTTTATTAAAAAAAAATCCCAACCGATTTTTGATATTGCTATAAAATTCAACTAATTTAGATTCGCTCCGAAAATTTTGATTTTAGGAGTAACTGGTTGCTTATCAATTGACAACTTCATACCCATAATTTGAAACGTCTTGTCAACGTAGAAAGGAAGAGATCGCCTACCAATAGGCAATAAGATTAATTTTGCGCACCTCTGCTCAAGGGTATAACGAAAGGAAGTTTAGTTCTTATTTGATGTTTTTTTTTTTTTTTTTTTGAAGGTTTTAGCGAAGAACAATAGTATAGTGGTGTATATTAATTACTTTTGTTCTTCAATTTATTTTAACTCTAGATAAATTGAGAGAAATGGCATAGAAATTTTTTTCATTTTTGGATGCTTATTAATGAGATAGGGGTCGTCACTACTAAATTGATTTTAGGTTTGTTATCTAGTCAGTAACCTTGGATGATAACTAGAGTTTCTGAATCACTGTTGAACAGGCAGGGTAGACTGAAATATGATACAAAGATGGGAGGGAAAACAAAATACTTCATTTTGATGAACTAGTGAAATATTACATGATCACATAACTAAACCCCTAGCAATGGCTTGATTCATTTTAAAACTAGTGGTTCCATACACAGGCAATCCATCTCTAGTTGCATGAACATGACCAATCATGCCTATGTTCTCTAGCTCAAACAGATCAGAACTTGCACAACTCCTACAATCACCTTCTTCTTCTTCCTCTTCATCTTCACTTGGGTAAAATCCTCTGTATTGATGCTTGTTTATATGCTTCCCCTCAAATTTTCTGAAGCTCCCTTCTTTTGGCACTTGCCAGATTATTGGTTCTTCATTCTTGTATATGCTCTTGTGACCACATGGTTGACAATCTTCATCAACAATTACACTGACAGGGCAAAATCTGACTGACCTTTTCGATTTATTAATTCTCGAAGAAGGGGTTTTGTTCAAGCAAGAAGATCTTGTAGTCAATGAACATGTCACAGTAGAGTCATTCACTGATCTTGACTTCTTCACTGGACTCCAATCTTCCATACTTTGATGGTGGTTTTTCTTCATGTTCCTTGAATTGAATATTGAATTCAAGAAGTTTGCGATTTTCCCACCTGGTGAAATAGGTTGTTTGACCTTCTTCAAGTCGCCATAAATCTTCAAGGCCCTAGATTTTGTTCTCGTGAACCGTCCTTCACATTTTGGAGTTGTCTCTTCTGAGAATGTAACAACCTTTTCTGACCTTGGTGGAACAATTGTTTCATGAACTGGTCTTATTGGTTTTGGCAATGTGTGAAGAAGAAGTGATGATTTAGGGGTGGATCTTGAAGCTGACTCAGTTTCTGAGGAAGAAAACATGCTTGAGTCTGTTGATGAGCTTGAATCTGAAGTGAAGTGTCCTGAGCTTTGAGTATACTTGTAACTTTCCATCCATTTCTCAATCAATATTGCTCTTCGAAGGCTGATAATTTCTTCTTCAGCTTCCACAGCATTGTTCCTTTTATTCGGAACATGTTTCTCTTCTTGGGATTCATCAATGGAATGGTAAATGGCTTCTAGCAGAGAGGAAGAAAACGATGGGGTCTTCTGCCTTTGGTGAGGTCGTATTATCGGCTTTTCCCAAGAAGACATTTTTCTTTTCTCTGGATAAACAAATAATACGAGCTATGAATAGTAACAAAAGAGATGAAAAGTGGAAACTTGTGGCTAATGCTACTGACTAGGATGCTTGCATTATATAAAAGAGGGGAAGCTCAGCGCGCGTGCGTGTGATCCTGCCAGAGTGGCTTAGTAAGTGCTGCTCAGTTTCCTTTACTGTCACTGTCTACTTCAAATACTTCTTTGTCCACACACTATTATTATTAATTCAGTAGCTCTTCTATCTCCAAGGTGCAGGGGTGGAATATAAATGAGTATTCTACCAGCAGTTTCATGACAAAGCACACGTTTTGCTTTTACGAATTATTTTGATCAATGAAAAAAAGAATTTTGCTCAAGTTTATCATGCCAGAAATATCCTTGGTACAAGTCATGTTTGACATTTTGCACTAGTACACTTGACGGGAGGAAAAGCCAAAAAGGGGCACAGAAAGATTGTTGATCAAAATTTCAACCGAAGACTAAGCATGGTATCTTCGTGGGATGAGGGTAGAGGGACGGATCCATGCTCACCCCAGTTGAAAAACAGTGAATTAACTAGCTCGGACCAGCTAACGCACAAGGAATTTCTCAATTATCAAAAGAAAGAAACTAGAAAAGAAATCAATAAACAAAACGACCCTTTATTGCAATTTCACATACATCACGATGGTGCATCAGTCCAGGCAAAATCTGAGTGGTAGAGACTTCAGAAGAGAAATGAGTCCATATAATTGAGCAGAGATCAACGTAAGCACAAATATGCAATCATGACGTTTAGCCATTCAATGTATCACTCTTATCACTGATCAATTCTAGATTATTTCATTCCCTGCAAAATGGAATGCACCTCAGTTCGCCCCTGTGGAGTTCAATCTGTCAACATCAACTAACTGGTACAAATCTCCTCGCCTTTGTTTTTGAAATGGAAGATACGTTCTGCACATTGAAAAGAGGGTTTGAGTACATAAATGGGCCAGCAGACGATAAACCATAATTTCTAGATGAGCTCAAAACGTTGAACAAAAGGTCCTGAGTGTGAGAGCTGGAGATCTCCATCCAAGAGAAGAGGACAAATTAACCATCAAAAAATCATTTTACAATGCCAAATATTGACACAAAGTGCAGCAATGCAATGCACAAACAACAGAACATACACAATGTAAATAGATATTCAATCTAAAACTAATCTGGAGGTACCGGCGAAACTCACCTTCTTTGCTCAATTACTGAATAATCAATCTCTGCTACTAGTGTGGTCTCCTCATGTTCTGTTGTCACAACCACTTCTCCAAACTGCCAGATTGAGTTTCTTTTAGTTTCCTTTCTTTTTTCCCTTTCTTTGTCTTTTTGAGGGGGAGGTTTGAGGGGGATTAGCAACAGTTGAAGCCACTTTACAAAAAAAACATGATTGTTTCCAATATTTCTTTCAGCTCGTTTGTAAATGGCTTGAGATCCTTTTTTCTTCTAAGAGACATGAGAAAAATTAAAAGATCATTAAAACAAGCCATGTCAGATGTCAAATACTCACAGGTCCAATGAGAGTAGAGTGTCCCCAAGCAACATAACTAGAACCAGTGTCTCTGGCGGGTGAACAAGTTGCTACATACAGCTGAGAGAAATATGTGCACAAGAAATAAGATCAGATCATTTAAGTAGCAAATACAATCAGCTAGCTATGAGATTCAGAAAAAATTGTGCTCAACTCAGATATTTAAGTTTTGTATGGACAGAAAAAAAGTGCTACATTTAAATTGATGCTAATAAGAAGTAGAGTAATGCTATGATACTATACATGATTCCTGCTGTCAACTCTACATGAGAGGAAAGAGGAAAAAGATGAAGCAATTTGACATTAAAGAAGCACATCTTTAGGTTCATCAACAGGATAAGTACAGTATCATCTATTTTGGAAAACTAAGAATTATTGAAATCATCCAAGCAATCCATAATGGATTACCAAGTACATGGACATTACAGGTTCCAGCCAAAGAGAAAAGCAACATAATCTCAACACCAACTAAAATAGTGTATACATAAATAAATTTGGAAGCATTAAACAGATATTGCAACTAATGCTGTCAAAGATCAATCCCCCAAAAGTACAACAAAACAACATACCTAGGGCATTCCTACAACTAGAGGGGGGGGGGGGGGGTTCCGCAGCCTTATCCCAACCTTGTGAAGGTAGAGAGGCTGTTTTTGAGACACCCTCACTCAGGTAAAGCATACTAAAATCACAGACGGAAAGGAAAATACAGTGATGCAGGAGAGTATATTGAAGCATATAGCTATCAGTATTGTACCTGGCAATCTGCAGCCCTGCAGGAAAAGCAACATAGATGTTACTAGTTATTCTCTATGTGCATGTAAAATAAAATTATTATACAGACTCCATTAGAACTTGACTGCATATGTAAACAACGAAAAGGCAAGCAAATAAGTTCCCCGGGATTTGATAGATCAGAGTGTCTCCAAATTTAATTGCATCAAGAAGGAGCCAAAGCTTTTTAATGGGACTGGTCCACCCGGCCCTAATTCAACGAATTTATCTTGCTCTAAGAGAGTTAATAATTTCCAACCTGAAACCTGAGTAGACTAGTTTAAGGAGTTACAAACGAAAGAAGAAAAAGCAGTAATACAATTTTTGGCATCTAAAAAGTACTAAAAAAGCATAAAAGAGAATTGGAAAAAAGAATCAAAATGAAACAAGTAATTCTGACATAAACTCATACGGCCTTGCAAATCAATACACATCCATCAATTTCCATAACTTAGCCTAATACAAGAATCGCTATAGCATGTGCCGTAAATGTTTTCCATGATAAAAGTTAATATGATAAAAAGTAGAGCACATAGTCAACAGTAGCCATCAGTAACAATTTGTTGAAAGGTACAAAGTACAATTCTTAAGTCACAAAACACACTTGTTTTCTCCAATATCGGGGAATCAAGAAAAAGTGGTTTATAGGCATGACTCTGTGATTTGATTCGATATCTCTGCACTAAGACATATAAACAAACAAACTATGCAGCAAGTGAACTGTTAAATATCCCACCCTGATTTTATTTGACCAGAATATCAGTTGGTATTTACATATTTGATTCTTAAACAGAATCCCAGAAACTAAGACAAACCTCGATATTTCACAGCACCTTTATAATTTAAGAAGGATCCACCATCAAAAGAGAAGATCATAAAGATAGCCCCTGATAATATTTTGTAACAAATGATATAAAGCAACCAGAGCGCTCCTAGTAACACGCTAGCACATGGTATAAGGAATAAGCCTTAATTACATGATAAAAGAGACTAACACTTAGTTACTTGTGTAGTACTAAACTCATCACTACCTCGCCCGTTGCAACAACTCCCAATGCAGTGGACCGGTGGTCATGTTAAAGGCACCAGGATAACAAAGTAGATGAGCACCTAACATGCAGGAAAAAACAGTAGTTAATAGAAATTCCCTCATAACAACATGTCAAACCAGACATAAACTGGCCTATTTACTTCCATTTGCAAAATCTAGATGAGACAGGAATTACAGTTCCTCTATGTCAGAAACAAATTGCGCGCCTTGTGAAGTCCATTTTATGATCTAGAGAATATGATGAGCCACATATTCTATACAGTATTTTAACTATCTTTAACTTGCCAAAGCTTCCAGTTCCTATTACAAAATCTAGAATCTTCCAATGTCTCGGGAACTGAAGAATTTAACCTGGAGGCCTCGAAAAGTTCAGAAAAAAAGGAGAAGGCAGAAGGGATAGGTTTTCTGGATGGACATTACATAACAAAGAGAGTAACTGCCTTGAACAGAGAGAAGATATGGAAGCTAAATATTTCTAGGAGACAAATACAGAAATAGATAACTATACCTCTTGCAGCATATATAGCCGCCAGTTCTTGGAAGCGAATGTCATAGCATATACCAATACCAATACGTCCAACCTCTGCATATGGAATATGCTAGTTACTTAAGGTAGCTCTACTGAATGGCCACAAGTACTCTGGTATAAGATTATAGAAATTAAGCACACCTGCATCAATTAATTTCAGGGGGGGAAAAAAAGGGAACACGTTGGCAGTATGCTGTGCATCTTTCAAAATGAAGAGCTGCAGCAAACAAGATATTTTCAAAAGGCAGACACTAGTAAAGTATGATAAAACAGCAGATGCTGGTTACTTTTTTCATTTGATCGGGTATAGCGGATGCTGGTTACTAGATTGAGAATCACCAGCAGACTTGGAAAAAAGTTGCAACTTTCCTCCTATGTTAAAATACCTCAAACTTTTTACTTGAACTAGTCAATAAAGAACATAACCAACTTGTAGCCCCAAATTTTGTATAGCATACTAAATAGGTAAAAATGTACATCTTAAATCAGTAGAAAGCTTGTCAAACCTGTGTCTACAATAGTAGGTCTTGCTCCAGCTGTTAGGGTCCTTGATTCCTTGAAAGTCATCTTTCCTGGAATGTCAATGTCAAAGAGATGTATCTGCGGAAAAAAATTGCTTTCTGAGTGTATTAGCTAAACCACTAATGCTCAAACATTCCAAACATGCAATCAAATAAATTTATGATAAATAGTAGATATGATTCACATAGCTGGGTAGCGAACCCGTGTCAAAAATCATTTTTCTTCTTAAAGTTTTTTTCTTATAACCCTTTACACATGAGAAAGAAAATGTGCAGACCTTCCTATGCTTGGCCAAAAGCTTTCCATCTGTGCCAAAGACACAACAACTGTTATATAATTTATCACCGCTTCGTTCAGGTATAGAACCACCAATAATTGTAATCTTTAGTCTACGAGAAACTTCAGACAACATCCTAGTTGAAGGAGACGCATCTCCACCAGCATCAATGTCCTCTGCATATACTGGAAAACTGTCATTGGAATATGGACTATTCCATATTTCCTGTCATAGCAGGAAGCAACTGTGTTAATTTAAAACTCACTTTGAAACAAGAAGATAAGAGTAAAAAGGAGAAAAGGAAGCAAACTATTGAATATAAATAATATTAAGAGTGAATGAGGGCAGTAGCATCATGAGTTAGAACAACGTCGAAGAGAGATCATAGAACTCTCTCGATGCACTCAAACACAAAGAGATGCATCCCAAGTTGATCTAAAAGAACCAAACAAACAACAGGACAGTAAACAATTAATAATGTATAAACATTCATAAAGCAAATCAACAACCTAGTCCAGACATGTATTAAAGGCCCATTATACAATGTAAGAAGGACAAGCAACAAGGAAATGGCTAATGTGGAAATATTTGTGATGGAGACAGATTCTGTTTCTTATGCTTTCATATTTTGAAACACTTAATACCCTAATTTAGTTCAGATAAGAATTATAAGCCCATTATTAATGAAATTCTGACACCAAATAACTCTAAGTCTCTCAAAAACCATGTGTGTCATAGTGATAAATGTTGCCGGTAAAGAAGAGATATAATACATATACCATATTTTTAACAAAATTTATCTCCACCTTTCTGGCGTCCGGAGAGACGACCTAGCCTACATTTTGCGAATGTAAAAGAAACTTACAGGGAGAAGAATAAGCTGAGCCCCCTTGTCTGCAGCATTTTTTATTGCCTGCTGAGCATGAGCAATGTTTCTCTCCTTGTCGGTGGTTACAGATAACTGGCAAAGAGCAATCTTGAACTGATGCACCCCCAAAAAAAAAAAAATTAAATAAATAAATAAAGTAACTCTAACCTGCAGAAAGATAAACATGAAAACAAAAGCTCCTTTCCGTAGGAAGTTAAACATTCTTTTTAAGCTCAGTATAACCTATGGGACAGGAAAGGCAACTAATTGCAGGGACCATAGAGTTATTAGAAAGGTAAAAAGTAAAGTGAAAACATTTTAGGCTACTCAAATTGCTCACAAGCTAATGAAGCTTCTAAAAGGAAAATGAGAGAAGCAACTGAGAGTAATAGTCAATGTGAAAAAGTATAATTGCACACTACATCATTAGTCTTTTGGATATGGGCAGTTGATAAATAGGAACAGATCACATATCTAAATTATCTCCTCCTTTTCACATAGATTTTTTCCTGAACAAGTGACAATATTAAAATCATTTTGTAATGCTAACAAATTCAAATGCATACGAAACACTAACCAATTCAAATACATAAGCAATACTTTATAAAATGCTAAAAGAAAAGTGAGGAAGCTGCCTTGGTGAAAGGAGGAGTGGGCAAGGAAAGAGCTGCGGGAACCCTAGCTTCGTCAGGTTTGAAGGAAGGTTCCATAGTTGCAGAAACGACGGAACGCAAAGAATTGGCGGAGTTTCTCTTGTTATTTGTGAGATGAACAACCGAAAATGCAGAATTAGAGTAAAACCTGAAAGAGAGAGAGGGTTTGGTAATGGGAAGGAGGTTCCGCTGGCATGCTGTGGCCTTCATTTTCCAGACCTCTGTCTGGCTCCGTGGGTTTACTTGAGAAAGCTATGAGAAAAAGTTCTCAATTAAAGAAAAGCAATAAGTTGATCATCATCCACAAGTTAAAAGGCTTTTATTAATTATGAATTAAGTTAAATAGGATTAAATCAGACTTTTAAACGTTAACAAAATACCAAAAAAACCCAATTTAAAATAACCCACTCCTCAAACAGTTTTACCTTCTTAATTTTTTTAAAAAAAATTATCAACTCCTCTATCAGTTTTCACTTTACTTTTTAACTTTTCCTATTTGCGTTTTATTTCTCTTGTAAAGGTTCTCAAGAATAACCACAATAAATCAATTATTTCTCTGCATATTTTTTTTCTCCGTTCAACTTTTTTGCATTCCCCATCTTTTTCACCATCGTGGTCGCTCAAGTTACAGGTAAAACTCTTTTCTTTCTTCTCACTGTTAGAATTTTGTGTTTTTAAAGTGAAAATTGTAATTTTAATTAAAGAACATGAAGAAGAATATGAATTTCACATATTTTGTTGTTGTATTATGTATTTTTAACTAAATCTCAAAGAAAGTTATTTGGTGGTTTGGTTGGTCGTCTGATTTTGCACAAGTATAATTTATTCTTGTTGGAGGTTATTGTTGTTGGTGATGGTGGTTTGGCACACAGATGTGATGTGATTTGGTTTCGATGATTTGATTTTAAAACATGTTCTTGTTATTGCAGCAACCTTATCAGAACTTGTGTGAGTTGTTGAAGTTGCTAGAGCAAATTGTATTTTTATGTGATAGGACTCTCATAGAGTTGGAGTGTGTTATAGCAAATATGTTTACAGTTTTGGCGGGTTTTGAATTATTTTTCCTCCTATTTTACTATTTAGAGCATTGGAGAAGTTTACAAGGGATGTAATTGGAAAAAAATAGCATATTAAGACAACCAAGGTAAGGTGCTGCTCTCACGTCTCATTTGATAGTTTTAGACATACTTGCTAGGTGAAACTCGTGGAACAGCTATTAGAAACCATAGTTCAAGTTGTTCTGCTGTAACATGTGTTGAGGCTGTATTATTTTGATGTGAAGAATGGGAGGTCGTGAATGGCCTTAGGAAATAATTGGATAAAGTTATTAGGGATATATTTGCAGGGTGGGGCAATACACCATTAAATCAAAAATTGTGTAAGCTTGTTACCCCTCTCATATTGGGTACTGTTATGAAGCTTGGGTAATGTCGAGAGACCTGATATGGAAGGTTATTGTATGTAAATAAATGATATTGAATTGGAAGATTTGCAAGCTTGTCCGTTGGCTACCGTTTGAGAGATTTTGGATAGCTGCTAATACTAACTTCATAATATACTTAAATTGTAGCTTTAACACCTTGAAGGAAAGGTTGAACCATTATGTTCACATTGACCAGTATGTAAGGCTATTCGATTTCATATTGTTTGGCATGAATTTGCGTACTTGTCACCTACTAGCTTAATTAAGTCAAGCAAAAACTTCACTTATTTTATCTTAATTTCTTAATCTCCACCCTTTATATTAATTAAACACTTGACAACTTGAAGCTTAAGCTCAAATACCACCTTACTATTTCAAGTTTCAAATATATTCATCGACTCGCATATGTAATGAAATGTATGAGATGTTACATCCTTTCTCTTTTATTTCTCGTTTATCACAATCGTTGACTATCCATAATTGATA
>JBDJHY010000102.1:9158158-9173594 GCA_039654485.1 Withania somnifera | reverse complement strand
TTGTAATACTAGGTGGAAAGGTTAAAAGGTGCTTAGTAGCATTAGGTATGTAATTGTACTGCACCACTCCCACGTGGTGGTGGTGGTGCCACACATTTTAATGTATAACCCCTTTAAATAAATATTTGGGTATTGTATAGATTCGTTATAAAATATTTATAATATTTTAAATATATCATAGTTAGTAGAAAATTTATTTCTATCAAAACCTAACCCTTTGAAATAATTATTCTTCAATGTAAGTAAAGACACTATCTCCGTTAAACTATAAATAGCTAGATAACTTTTTATAAAATAAATAAATATGAAACTATATTATTTGAAAAACTATTTCGTAATTTGTGATAATACTTTAGGAAAACACTAGGATATAATTTATTTTTATTAAAGTGAAGGCACAACTATATTTAAAATTAAATAATTTAATCTATCGGTACAACACTGCAATTGAAAGCCTCGAGAGTCAAACCAGGAGTCCCTCTAGACTAAAGTCCACATTCTGGAGCTAATGAAACTGTCAAAATTTGATTCATGTTGTATTTTTAGGGAAGTTTTTCTTGAATTACCCAATTTTGAAGTTAAAACTTCAAAATGTGAAAACCGAGATAACTATGGTAGTAATTCTAGGGAACTACACTATTGGTCCCAACAAGCCATAAGTGACCCGGGACGACTACTAAAATGCTCTAGATATAGAAATCACTTAAGGACACACTAATGACCGGAGAGAGTCATTGTAATTTTAAAATCTTATTACCCTTAACTTGAGGATTTCAAATACGATGTTAAAAAAATAGAGTTAAAATCGACCTTGAAATTATTATTTTATCAAACTTTAAATTAACCGAGAAAACCTCAAATTTTCAAGCTTATACATGACTTAAAATGATAAAATAGTTGATAAATCAGTGAATTTATGATAAAATCATCTTACTATAACATAAGGATCATAAATATGAAATTTCATAAAAAAAAAAAAGTTTGAATCGATAAAACCCTAACTTTTCTCCAATAATTTTATGAATAAATAAAAAATACCTGCTGAAGAAATCATGGAAGAATGCCAAAAGGAGTATTCGATACGAACCCCCTTATTAAACTAAGAAGAATGACCCAAGAATCACTCATTTCTGAGCTATAAAACTCCCAATATGCTCAAATATCAAATAAACACAGCATGAGATTTAAATACACCGATTATTGCACTAGAAATTGCTGCACCAACAATATTATTTTTTCTAAAGGGCCATAACTTTCTTATACGATAGAGAAATAAACCGATTCTTTGTGCGTTAGTTTTTAAATTTCAATATGGATATATTGGTACCATCCACACATCAAAATGAGTTTATTTCAGTCAAATGATACTATTGAAACTCCACAGTAAAAAAATCAAGCTCCGAACTAGTACCCAAAACTCATTCAGACCCCCCAAACACAAACGAATAGTGTAAACCACTTTTAAAATACATTTGATGCTTCTGGAATCAACAAAACATCCAAAAGGGTCCATCTTAACCAAATGTTGACCCAAGTCAACTCTTATTATAAGAATCTCCAAATTCTCAAATAATGACTAAAAGCTCATCCAAAAGCCTTAGGAACTGAATCAAACCTTCAACTAGACCAAATACCATATTTCGAAGCTAACAGAGCTGTCAGAATTCTATTTCAAACTTGATATCACCAGATGCTGAGTTTGGTCAACTCTTTTATTCTTCCAACTTTCATAACTCAAAATTTTTTCCAGAACTCATCAAAATCCATCAGACAAGTCAATAGCTATACTAACCCAAAATTCATGTTCCGAAATTAATGAAACTGACAAATTTTGAATTGGAGAACTCTAACTCCGAATGTTGACTCAAGTCAAACTTACAACTCAAACTTCTAAATTATCCCGTTAAACCATCTAAACTCATTACAAAAAGGAAAACACACAAACCAAAGGTTTTACTAGACCAAAATCAATATTTCAGAGATGATGGAACTACCAAATTTTAATCCGAGGTATCAAACTTCAAATGTTTCCAAAAGTCCATTATTTCCCACTTTAACTGTCAAAACTAAAATTTCTCTAAAACTTTTCCAAAATATATTTTATTTAATAAATAACCATGAAATCAAACTTAGTTATCATAAATAACCATTAGGAGAAGTAAAAATGGTAAAATGTGCCCAAAATGAGAAAATGACCTTGAGGGTCATTACATCAGCTCTGTTTAAAAATAAAGAAGTTAACTAGTATGGTGTTATCAGCCATAAAAAAGGAGGAGATTATTAGTGCTATAATTTCAATGTATGACAACAAAATTGTAGGACACTCATAAAAAAAGTCAACTTTAGAAGTTGTTGATAAAAAAAGGCGCCATATTTATTATGGGAAAATACTGGACAAAACATAAAGAACTTAAGAAATTTTGGAGACTATTAAAACATTTATAAGTGGATGACTTGAAGAGGAATAGATATTGAAAGTTGATGATCATTTATTATCCTCAACCTCCCAAGATGACTATCTTCTTGAAGATTGTGTTTTTCAAAGTTTTCAAACGGCTAAAATTTAATCACTCTTGCTTCTACCAATGGATCAAACAACCAAGAGACATCAATATGATGCTTCCTTATTCTTGAGAAGAGATCACCAATTTAAAATCTTTCCAAAGAACAATATCCTTGAGTTGTAATGACTAGTTCCCACATCTATATAAGGGACTAGTCTCCAAGAGGAGTTGTATGCTTTATAAGTGTCAAAAAGTTTTTTTTTTTTTATTTTTTCTTTACTTTTAATAAGAATTGTATCACATAGTGTATAATAGTGTAGATAAAAAAGAAAGGAGATAAAAATTGAAGGAGGCATAAAATCAAAGTATAGTGTATACTGGGCTCCTAATTTACTCATTATTTGTTGGGGTCTATCTAAGTTAAAACAGAGTAAGATCTTTTGTGTCGTCGTTGTGCTCCTAATAGATTTAGCAAAGTGTGTGTATTCACTGATCTCCTAATAGATTTAGTAAGTCTTGTGTGTTCGCTGTGATGCTAAG
Source organism: Withania somnifera (assembly GCA_039654485.1). NCBI lineage: Eukaryota > Viridiplantae > Streptophyta > Magnoliopsida > Solanales > Solanaceae > Withania > Withania somnifera. Next base: position 9,170,550 of record JBDJHY010000102.1, on the reverse strand, counting down.
ACTCAGTAATGTGTGTGACTAGGTTCTGTCATAAGCTTAGCATTGAGATTTTGCGTTACTGATCAAACTCAATAATTATTGTAATAAGTGGAACACTGAGTTATTTAACACTTAGTAGAAGATGGAGCAAAATAGTGATACCTTCTTGAAATCCAAAGGAACTAGATTAAGGCTCATTTTGAGTCCCAACCAGTATAAAAATATCATGTGCACATTATCCTTTCTGCTCAGTTACATATTATTTATTCATCATATTACAGTGACAGTCGAATATGTTAGCCAGAGAGTGGACTAAAGGAAAGAGGAGAAATTACAATTCACCACTAGAACTTTCATCACTGGAAAAGAACTCTCTGAAAATAATCCAGCTACGTCCAACCACTAAAACAACTCCCTTGCATTTCAACACCAGAAATGAACTCTACGACACTAATCTAGTTCCATACAACCATTGAAACATCACCTTAACATTCTTTTCCCCTACCATTTTTGACGAAACCATGCTACCACCAATCACAAAATCACCAACAGATTTGATCAAACCATTATAGTAATTAACAAAACCTGGCCGAATCCAATGACATCAACACTTTAACAAACTAAACAGACCCAGACCCAACAATGATAGCAATAAAAACAACAATGTAATAAAATTATATTGTATTATATCATGATGTTATAGATAATCCTAAGTCTCAAAATACTGAAAAACAATAGAATATTATAAATTAGAATCTTCCCACACTAAAATAACAGTTTAAATGGGAGAAGACATTGTAGGAAATGGATTAGAAGATTAGGAAACCAAGGTGCTGAAGGAAGAGGAACAATGAAGCTCTGGAACACTTTTCAAAATGTTCGATTAGGTTATTGATATGGTGTTATCTATTGTTAGAATTGTTTGAAAGAGGCATTTTTAAAGTGGGATTATTATTATGCTATGGAGGTAATTTAAGCAAACATGAATTTTTAATAGTAATTTAAGGCTCATGTTTGTTAATATATGTAATTTTTCCTTGAATCAACTTTAAAATACTCAAGTTATAGTTGATGTCAGGCTAGTACCATGAGTCGTTCCCCTAGTTAATAAAACATACAAGTAATAAGGAAAAGAAGTACCTCCTTTGGACAAGAAAACAACATAGTAGGCGGTGATTGAATGGTTTCTTGAAAAATAAAAAAAAGAGAAAAAATATGGGGCAAAAGTGAAAAGAGAATATCAATTTGAAACTAGTATTAATTAACTAGAAGTAAATAATTATGAAGTATCTAAATTAAAAGTAAATAATTGTGAAGTATCTAAATTAAAAATTAATGCTCGAATGTATTAATAAGTTTGAAACTTCTTCTCCCCTTCCACAAATTCAGTGTGTATGTATTTTATTTTTTAAAAAATCCAGAAGGTACTAATAGGACCCCACAAAGTATAATTAACATCTAAAAATTTGACATTGTTGAATAATATAAAAGATTCCCAATGCTAAAAATGAAAATAGCTAAAAGTGGAAATTGCTAAAAGTGGAAATTTAGGGTTTTCTTCAACTCCTTTTCTTAAAAATTTAAAGGTTATTTATAGCCAACACTAGTGGCAAGATGGCCACTCTTACATTGCATTAGTCACCTTATTGGTAACACATGGCTTCACCTTTTTTTCCATAGTCACCAAGTGTCTCCAAGTGCAATGAAACATGGATATTCATACTTATCCACAATACTCCCCCTTGAATGTTCATGTGAAAGAAAATCTATACATGGTTATCTATTCGCATTACTTGCTGCCTCATTAAAACCCTTACCAGGAAAACCCAGTAGGATAAAAGCCTTGGTTAAGGAAAAAAGAGTGCAACCGTTATTTTATTTCCCCTGATGAAGACCACAATTCAAGCGATTAAGTCTTCATATTCCAATTCTATGCATCATTTTCTCAAGTGTTGATGTTGGTGGAGATTTGGTGAATAGATATGCTGGATTATTGTTTGAATAGACTTTATTCACATTAATATCACTCTTTTTTAAAGATCATGCGTGAAAATATGTGCTTCGTTTGATATCCTTTGATGAAGCCTCTTTCAATTGGGAAATGTATGAAACATTATCTTCATACAGGATTATGAGTGCCTTTAGGCTGTATCTTTCCTTAATGAAATGTAGCATCGATCTCAATCACACACATTCTCTACTTACTTCATGAAATATCAATTATGTCTGCATGATTTGAAGAAGTAGCTACGATAGACTGCTTCGTAGATCGCCATGATATGGCAGTTCCTCTAAATATAAATATATAGCCTGTCTGAGATCGAGCTTTATGTGGGTCCTATAGATACCTTGTATCTGCATGACCAATAAGATATGCACAATATTTGTTAGAGTAAAATAAACCTATATCAATAGTCCCCTTAAAGTATCGTAGTATATGTTTGACTCCGTTCCAATGTCTTCCCATAAGGGAAGAACTATGCCTTGCTAGAAAATTTAAAAAAAATGCTATATCAGGTGTTGTTGCATTAGCAAGATACATAAGTACACCAATTGCAATGAGATATGGTACTTCAGGACCAAGGGGTTCCTCGATTTCTTCACAAGGTCGGAATGGATTTGTATTCACATCAAGTGATTGAACAATCATTAGAGTACTTAAGCAATGTTCTTTGTCCATATTAAATCATTTCAAGATTTTCTTAGTATGGGTAGATTGATGGAAGAAGATATCATCTGCTAAGTGTTCAATTTGCAGACCAAGAAAAAATTTCTTCTTTTTTAGATCCTGCTTCTCAAACTCTTTCTTTAAATATTCAATCGCCATTTGGACCTCTTCTGGAGTTCCAATGAGATTTATGTCATTGATGTAAACGGCTAGTATAACAAATCCTGAAGTCCTTTTCTTAGTAAAAATGCAAGGACAAATGACATCCTTGATATTCCTTCATTTATCAAGTACTCACTGAGGTTATTTTACCACATACGATCGGATTATTTTAGACCATACAGTGATCTTTGTAATCTGGTTGAGAACACACCCCGAGACTTTAAACGAGATGCTTTAGGAAATTGAAATCCTTCTGGGATTTTCATATTAATTTCATTATCAAGTGAGCTAGAAAGATATGCTGTAACCAGACCCATAAGATGTATTTCAAGATTCTCATGTACAGCTACACCGATGAGATATCAAAATGTTATTGTATCCATAACGGGTTAATATGTTTCCTCATAGTTGATGTTGGGTCTTTGAGAGAATAGTTGCACAAAGAGGAGAGCCTTGTATCTTACAATCTTATTTCTCTCATTTATTTTTCGTATTTATAGCCAACCAGTTTACACTATCGGGGGTTTGTATTACAGGTCCAAAAACCTCACGTTTAGTAAGTAAGTTTAATTTTGACTGAATTTCCTCTTGCCATTTGACCAATCACATCTTTGTTGACATTCCTTGATAAATTGAGGTTCAAGATCCTCACTATAATTCATAATATTAAGTGCAAAATTATATGTAAAAATATTGTCCACTATTATTTTTGATCGATCTAAATTTATCCATCACCGGTAGAACTTATAGAAAGCTCTTTATTTACTTGAGTCTCGGGTTTACTGATTTGTTCAGGAATATCAGGATTATTCAAATCTCGAACATGTTCAGGAGACTCTTTCTTAGTGTCATTTTGATCATTTTTCATGTTTCTTTTTCTAGGATTTTTATCCTATGAACATAGTGTCCTACCACGCTCTAGGCATTTTTGGGATTCAGAAGTTATGACACTAGTAGATGGTATTTCTGGAACATTATATCAAACAGGCACATTTGCTGCAGGGACATGTGACTCTGTTATTCTCTTTAAATTAGTAAATGCATTTGGCATTTGATTTTCCATTCTTTGTAAATGGATGATCTTCTAGACCTCCTGCTTACATATTGGAGCACGTGGATCATAGTAAGATAGTGATGAAACCCTCCACGCAATTTCTCTTTTGATAAATTCTTTATTCTTCCCCCTAATTATGGAAAATTTGTTTCATCAAACCGATAATATGTATATCAAGCAATTAACAAGTCTCCATTCAATGGTTCAAGATAGCAAATTATAAAGGGTGAGTTAAACCCAACATATATTCCTAACCATCTTTGGGGCCCCATCTTTGTATGCTACGGTGGTGTTATTGGCACATATACTGCATAACCAAAGATTCGTAGATGGACAATGTTTGGTTAATGACCAAAAACCAATTGCAATGGAGAATATTTGTTATAGCCAGTCGGTCAAAGATGAACGAAGACTGTTGCATGCAAGATAATATGACCCCAAAAAGTAGTGGATTTTTTTTCATAAGTAGTGGTCTTGCTATTAATTGTAGGTGCTTAATGAATGAATTTGCATGGAAATTTTGAGTATGAACATAAGCTATAGGATTTTCAACTTTTATCTCAATTGATAAACAATAATCAAGGAAATTTTGAGTATGAACATAAGCTATAGGATTTTCAACTTTTATCTCAATTGATAAACAATAATCATTGGAAGCTTGGGACTTAAATTCTGTAGCATTATCAAGGTGAATGACCTTAATAGGATAATCTAGAAATTGCCCCCTTAATTGAATTATTTGTGCCAACAACTTTGCAAATTCTAGGTTGGGGGATGATAAGAGGCACACATGGGACCACCTCAAAGATGCATTGATTAAGACCATAAAACATCTAAACACTCCACTAGATGGGTGGATAGGTCCATATATGTCCCTATGTATACATTGTAGAAATTTAGGGGATTCGATGCCAACCTTCATTGGTGATGGCCTCGTAATCAATTTACCTTGGTGACAAGCAACATATGAAAATTCATCATTTTTAAGAATCTTCAGGTTCTTTAATGGGTGCTCAATTGAATTTTCAGGGATTCACCTCATCATTATTGATCCAGGGTGACCTATTCAATCATGCCACAACATAAAAGTATTCAAATTGCTAAAGTTCTAGTTTACGATAGAATCTGCTTCAATTGCACTAATTTCTGCATAATATAGCCCAGAAGACAGAGGTGATAATTTTTCAAATAATATTTCTGGCTTGAGACATTCTTGATAATGCCAAGGTACTCTTTATCCATTTCATTTATTATCTCAACGTGATACCCATTTTGGCGGATTTTCTTGAAACTTAAAAAATTTCTTAGGGATCAAAAGAGAATAAGCATCTTCTATAACCAGTATTGTCCCATTAGGCAGAAATATAATAGCTCTTCAAAGCCTTCAATGAATTTCGAATTATCATAAATCGTCATAACATTCGCTTTTCTCCTCAGCAAGTAAGAGAAGTATTGTTCATCTTTGAAGGTGGAATGAGTTGTTACACTATTAATTACATGAATATTATCATAATCGAGTATTGATCCAAATAAAACTTGAAGTACACCCATATTTTCTTCAAAATGAAAGAATAAAACAGAGTAAAAATTACAGGATTATTATCAAATAGAACCTTTACATAAACTTTTATTCATTTACAAGGCTTACAGAGATACATATATACAAGTTATCAAAACAACATAACTGAAACCAGCTATATTATTACGGGCTCATCACCTATCTGGTGATCCACTTTTCCTTCGGGAAAAAAAAAATCAGCTAAATCAAGTTGCGTGAGTTCAATATTATCTACTGTTTTATTTTTCTCCATTTTCAAGGGTGCTTGATATAGCAGGACCAAGCGCTTCAACGCACGACAGGTGCTTGACCAATGTCCTTTCCTCCACATCCGTGGCATAATTTTTTAAAATTTTTCTTGGATACCATATCATGTTTCTCATCCCTCCTTCTGCATAGATGGTCATTATTTACTGCAATCGATCATCGCGATCATCATTTACTTCTTCGACCATGGCCTACGTCTGGGGCTACTACCTCTTTCACATTGTTGGAAATTCGCCTCATTCACTTAAGGAAATGGAGCAAACCCAACGGATCGACTTTCATGATTTTTCATTAATAGATCGTTGTGTTGTTCAGCAAATAATTTTTCATTAATATATCGTTGTGTTGTTCAGCAACCAGAAGATATAAGATTAATTCAGAATACTTTGTGAAACTCATACCTTGATATTGCCATGCGGGAGCATACTCGAGGTCGAAAAAGTGGAAAATGTCTTCTCAAGTATATCGTGATCGGTGATATTTTTTTCCCGCATAACTTTAGCTGTGAAATTATTCTAAACATGGAAGAATTATATTCAGTTATAGTTTTAAAATCTTGCAACCTTAAATTTAGCCACTCATGACGAGCCTGTGGAAGAACGACCAACTTCAGATGGTCGTATCTATCTTTTAGATTATTGCACAGTGTAAGGAGATTTTTTAAGTGTCAGATATTCTATTTTTAAACCTTCATCAAGGTGGCGGCGGAGAAAAATCATCGCCTTGACTCGATCTTGTACCAATGTCTTGTTTTCATTTTTGACGGTATCTGACAGACTCATTGCATCTAAATGGAGTTCGACATCAAGTACCCATGACATGTTGTAGCCTTTGACCGATATATCCAAGGTAACAGATGCTAGTTTACAAATATTAGATATTATAATAAAATAAAATATTACCTTTTATACCTGTTATAATATTTGCTTGAGCTGACAAAATCTCGTGCTGATAACATGTTATAAAATAAATACAAAATTAAAAAAAAGAAGGAGAGGGGGGGGGGGGAGGAGAGAAAGGATAAAAATAATTATACTCTAATCTTTTTCTATATTGTTTTTTTTTTCACCCCTAAATACATCACAAGCGGGTTATTTATAGGCTCAATACACTTGGCCAAAAAGCAACTAATATTGCCCAAACTTGGACACTCAGCTGTCCAAACAAGCTTAAACTTTTTAGTCATTATTTTTGCCACGTGAAAATATGCACATGTTTACAACAATCCAGTATAAGCAACTATTTTTTCTCATATTTTCATTCTATAGAAAAATTGTCTTTATTTTATTCTTTAAGAGATAAGGTTAATAGTAATACTTTTAGCTTTAATAGTAATATATATTTCGTCTGTCTTAGATTTTGTAATTATACTTATTTGAATATGAACTTTATGATTTTAAAATAAGATTTGTACTGTATATCAATGCTGGATGAAATAATTAGAATAATGATTAAAGAATTTGTTTCAACGATAAAATAAGAACAGAGAATATTTCAAATTTTAAAGGTTATGAAAATTGTATAAAAAAAATGAAGAAACAAAATTATACATTACATATATACATTTTTAAAAGTAATTTAATACTTTTATTACATTAAATATATACTTTTTAAAAAAGTATTTCAATTACAAGAGAAGTCCGATTATGTGATGCTCTCCATATTAAGGCTGTCCCTTTTCAAGAGGATCTTGCAAATTTGGACATGATCTTTTTCCTTCAAAATAGAGAAAAAGGTTAAAGAAAAAAAGTTATATATTCTATTAGTTCATCTAACTCTTTTGGATGTTTTAAAATAGTTTATTGTTCAAAACATGAACTATTTGTTGCATCTTTACCCCGTTTAATTAACTCAACAGAATCAGATTCGTTTACTGACTACTGAACTTAATTGATGAACATTGATTAGGCTACTAAATAATGGATTTTTAAGACATTATCTCATACTAAACTTATTACGAGAGGGTTAGCACCAACCAAAGAAAGGAGAAAAAAAGGAGTACCAAATGAAAATTAATATTTGTTTCTCATGTAATTAACTTAGCATTCAACTAAGTGGGTCATTCATCTTTTTTGGTGCATAGGGTCCAGCAAGAAATATTCATAAAATGCCTAGTTTTGTAGAAAAACTATTTGTTGGCATCCGGCATAATTTACACCTAAATCTGCCACTGCCTTACCACTTACCAGGAATGAAGTTTTCATTCCTAACTCATATATGATTCTCATTATGAGAAAGCGCTAATTTAAAATTTTCCAATAGAAATTGAGGTAGCAATCAGTTTAACTTTGTAGTATATATGAAGTTGTTGTAGATAACCTGAGTTCTGCACCTTCTAATTACTTTGGCAAAGTTTTTTGTAATGGTGGTTTCAGATCCACCAGCGGAGATTACTTCACTGAAATCGCTCTCTAGCACAAATAAAAGTGGATTGGAGTATGCTGGAAGCATTTCAGTTTGAATTACAAGTTTGCTTAGCTCTGGCTTTATATATGAAAATCTGATAGGTTTCTTCTTCAAATTGAATTCCCACCGTAGCAGTCATTCATGGTTAACTTATTTGTGCACTTTTAGACGTCTTAGTCTTGATTGATACTTCAGTTTCTTATGAAGTCAGTTTTGTATGACCATCTCCTTAAGAAACAAATGACATTCAAAATGCAGGTATAAATCCTGGTCTTTACCGTCTCTTTTTTAAATAAATAAATCATGCAAATACGCATCCAAACTTTCTGTTTTCTATTCAGTTTAAAAAATATAATATAGAGAAGATGTTTAACTCTTTGAATCAAGCTGACTTAATTATCAGGTCGAATCAACCTATCTCATATGTCACCAAACTCTCCTATAATATGAAGGGATTGTACGTTGGACTATACAGTATATTTTTGCATCGTAGCTCACTGCATATGTAAGGGTAGCAACGGAGCTAAATTTCTGATACTGTTTCAAGAGAAGACGCTGGTGTTACCGTGGTTGACAGCCAATCCAGTAAAGCTTTGTTCACTAGTTCTGGAACTTCGTCGTGAGGGCAATGCCCTGCCTGCAGGTTAACAACAGTTGTGTTTAGATAAAACTCCTTAATCCGATTGGCCTTGGCAGGACCAACCCAAGGGTCTAGGTCACCCCACATCAAGAGAAGAGGGCAAGAAAGTTGTCTCAACACATTGTCAAGTGTATATTTTCTCTGGTTTGACATGAACCGCGTCATCAATCTGTAGATTGAAAAAGAAGACGACATTGGTTAAGCTTCTTACTAGAAACAGGAATTCAACCAAAATTTTGAAGAGCAGCATTGCTATCCATGAAGAGTAAAGGAAATAAACTTATTTCCAAGCAACCTATTCCTGATGCTTGCATATCACTGATGCATTACATAATTAAGCCAAACATGGTCTAATATATATTCAGCCCTTTAAACTTGATAGGATAGTTCATTTAGACACTTGAACTAAGTCTTGCTCCAATAGAACACCTCAATTCTTAATAAAGTGTTCCAATTAGACACTTCGGATTCAAATTATGAAATAGTTGTGAAGTTTTATCCCTTCTACTATAAGGCTGAAATGACATGATAAGGATGATGAACTGTCTGGCTAGTGGCTACAACTGTCAAATCAAGTTTTATCCCTTCTTGTTGTATTTGAACATTGACCAATTATACATTTTCTTAGAAAGTCCTAGTTATTTCGGTTTTAAGTTCTCACGGAAATTCTTACTATATACTCTTTCATTTTAAGGTGGTTGACTGGGACACGCAGTGTAAGAAAGAAAAGACTTTTGACTTGTGGTCTGTAATGTCATGGCACTTTTGTTGTTTCATTGAGGGTAAAATGAGAAGTTAAAAGATTAAAATTGTTTCTACATACAGAGAGTAGTCATAATTTTTGGAACAGATTAAAAGGAGAAGAGCATCCCATAAAAAGGAATTGAGGGAGTATGATAGAATTATAAGAGAAAAGGACTTGATAGAAAAGAATTCTTTTTACAAGATACGCAAGATTACTTTAGAATTATCCAAGTTATTTGGGTGAATTTCTAATAATACTGTTTCTTTTCCAAAGCGTATAAAATAATGTTATTTTAGCTATTAAATAAAAGCAAAGCTATAGACAGCTGCATTCATACCGGTAATAAACCTCCCCTGCGTTTGGGTCAGCTGCAGGTATAGTAATTGAATCAATGAGATAATTGTCCACATTTGAAGAATTTATGTATACCTTCAAGTGAAAACACATAAAGCAAGTCAGTTAATTGATAATAGTGGGTGAAGAAAACAAATGGTACTGCAACCATAAACAAATAAAATGCAATTAGATGCAGATAAGCAGCTTACAGCTACTCATTCTAACGCATCATGCTATTAACAAAAAGATGATGTCCAGACATCATTCCGCCACAGTTTGACTGCCATTAAGTATCAGTAAAAAGAAGACAATGTCAAGAATAGCCTCAGATGGAATCATCAAGGCTTGCTACTCACTCAGACACAATCTAATTGCACTTTTAAGGAGTCAATTTACCAATTCCACAACAAAGTTACAGGTTAGATTCATCTTTGAATGTGGAAAGAAGGATTGGAAAAAGCGTATCAGTTTTAGAAGTTTAGAACGACAAAATAAAGAACTAAAACCTTCCAACTTTTGCATCTCAACACCTTGAAATAAATCTAAAGAAATTTCAATGAAAGAATAAACAGTATACTAAAAAAAGATCGTCGAATCCCTTAATTTGGGGCAGGAGTCTCAATGACTAGTCGTGCCTGCAGTTGTTCATGCACATCTTAAGAAGCTCCCATGCAAACAAATTGGATAAAGAGACAACAAGAGTCAAGCAAACCAGTACTGGTGGAACTTGAAACCTACAAGAACGTCAGTCCTAAATATCAAGGAAGAGTGAACTACATTATTGAAAGAAATGTTTTGCCATATCCTTTTCTAAAGGTTTTACCATATTAGAAGACATCAAGAAAACTGAGTACTGTTTCTGACTGTCAGTTCAATTCTAGAGATATGCATTACGCGAATTTACACGTGTGTGCAAAGCTAAAAGGCAGAACAGTACAAGCTCAATAATTTGAATAATTAGAAATGGGAAACTAGATTAGCTATAAAAGGAACATACGCTCTTCAGAACAGATTCAACACGAGCTGGTTGCTTTGCTTGCCAGAATAAAAATCCAAGAAATGCACGTTGAAAGATTTCCTTTAGTGGTTTTAGAATAAATTTCTGCAAGGCTGTTTCTTCAGTTGCTTCAGCTGCACTGCTGGCATCCCCAAATTGTCCTGCGCTATTCAACAGTGAAACTCCCTTGACTTGATCGGTGAGCGCCGCTGCTGCTACCAAAGCAGTAAATCCTCCAAGACTGTTAAATAATACATAACATATTCATATTTAAATGCAATCTCATTTCTATAGACTATATGCTAAACTGTTCCAACAAGCTAGAAAAGAGGGTATGAATCTTAACAATTTCAAAGTCCAAGAACCTATAACTAATGCACTATTTTTGCAAATAAAATGTTACTGCTATTTGTTTTACTTATTTTACCAGATAAATCAAACTTGGGTATTTTCACTAGTACCAAATCAAAGTGATGCTAATCTATTATATCATCTGAATGTAATACGTCAATAAATAAAGAAGTAACTTATTTAGAATCATTGTGTAATGTCATTCTTTAGAAACCACAATTTTTAAGTAGTGGTAACTGCTACATAATGTAGAACTAATTAATTAAGATTACTGGACATGCTACAATTCTTGGGGAAGTCAATATATCATTATTTGGACATTCCTAAAATCTTGTAAATGAAGGATTCAGGATACGACCTTTTAGAAACTTACAAAAACGACTGCTCTCTTAAGGTAGGAATCCACCAGTGTAATGGATTCTACTAGGACATTTCTTGCATTATAAAGTTTAGATATTTCTATTATAGAATTTTCAGCGCTACCAAAACTTTTGAAGTCACTCTATGTGAAATCTTAGGGACAATGGTTAATCCATCCTTATTCCCAGCTACCAATTAATGCTGAACGCCTCAATAACTTACAATCAATATTTCCAGAAAATAAACTATAACATATGTAATAAGAAAGACTGTAGATGATCAAAGGGAAAACCAGGATTTCCAACATTCAGGAAATTTACTAAAATGACAAGTTGCTAGATGCACAAGTTCACCTGTTCCCCACTAAAACCGCTGGTTCTTTCACAATCTCCCTCAAGAAGTCGACAACCTGATCTCTCCAAACCAAGGCATCATATTCTATTAGCGCCTTCTCGCTCCAGCCAAATCCTATCAAATCCAGAGCATAAACCTTGTATTTCTTAGCCAGTTCTGGTATGTTATACCTAAGAAAGCAAGAAAGACAGTTTATAGAAATAGTACTATGTGAAAAAAGATTCAAGTCCCAAAAGAATCAATTCCATAACTAAAGTTAGTATCTGGAACACTGGCAAAACCCCATTCAAGCAGAAATGACGATGATTTTTGACAACGTATAAATGTTAACAGTAGCTTCCGGTTAAGAAAGCATGCACCGGTAGTTTGATCCTACAGCTATATAGTCCTCCAAAGTTTGATTCTTAATTCTAGCAGCAGCATAAAAAATTTATGCAAATCGATTTTTTACTACAGAAAATTGATCTCAATCTATCACCACAAAATCTCATGGAAAAAGGTCATACAGACACATG
>JBDJHY010000102.1:9135380-9151741 GCA_039654485.1 Withania somnifera | reverse complement strand
TTCCTTATTTTCTTTGCTTTGTCCCTCCTTTGTTGTTTCTCCTCATGTATTTTCAAGATGTAAATTCAACACTCTATTTTATCATATCCTTGCAGACAACATTCCTTGTATTGAATTTGATTTATTTAAACTTTGTTCCCCCAATACGACAATCTTCTTCATTTATTCTGACCTTTTGTGGGTGTTTTTTTTGTTAAGTCCACTTCCACCTTTATTTTTGCACAACTGGGTCAAGTTTAATTCTATGTAGCCATATCCACCGTCAAAGGTCCTCCCACTATTGATGCAATTGAGAAAATTACTTTCTTTACAAAGAAATTTGGTGGCAAACGTGATAATGATATTCATGCTAATCCAATAGTGGTTTTCACATCTGGTTCAAATCAAGGATCCCACTTAAGGGTTCTCATTTGCCAGTACATCTCTTTTATCTTCAAATAATACGCAGGCACTGATAATAGCGGTGCATAGTCTTTCAGAAGTGTTAATCTAATTAAGACATGTCTCGTATCTAACACACCTATGTTACATTATCACTTGATTCTACATCGTACTAGTATTGCTTTTCTCAGATCTATTAAATTAGTTTTTTTTCCCAATGATAATATAATGAAGATTCACTTGTTTGATTAGCATCACACTTACGACTTCAACGTGGTATTTAGTTCCCCATGCAGCATAACAACATGGTTTGGTTGTATTTTGGGTAGATTATTATCATATGAAGTTTAAGATGGTTAATAAAATTCATAAGGTGAGGTTGAGGATTCAATCTAGGTAGCCTCAGGTGGAACTTGTCCAGCGGAAATAAAGGTGGTTATTGACCGAAAAGCTAATTTTTAAATTAAGGATTGACAAATTTAGAATTTAACTAGAGAGCGTTTTCGAGTCTTGATCCCAAGTTAAAATCTATTTCTTAATATTGTCATTATAGAGTATAAGTTTATTTGTTTTTGTAGTTTTAGCAAATTATTTACTTGACAAATATAATGAAACCATCAAACCACTTTTGAATGGAACTGATGAAAAAGATTCCAAATTTAAAAGCCAACCATATTGGCATTTGAGAAACTACACGTCAACCCCCTCCACACAAAACTAAGAAAAATCATTACCAAGTATATTGTATGAAACGAAAAAAATTAGTTTAATAAATGCAACTTTGGTCAAAACATTTCATTTTAAACTAGTTTAGCAGAAAAAAATTAGTTTAATAAATGCAACTTTGGTCAAAACATTTCATTTTAAACTAGTTTAGCAGAGAATTCCAATACTCTGCATAGTCATAGAGATTGTGCTCCATATCTTCCACACACCAATATTTTAAAAATAACAAAGGGAAGACATGAAAAAAAATGCTAGCACCGGCAGTGTTTTGCATAATTTCAGTATATCATAAAACCCATCACGCACCATTCATAATTAGAAATTGAACCCACCGATTAGATAATGGCTGAAAATTAATCAAAAAGAGCATCACGAAGCTCCTAAGAATCTCCACATGTCAACCTATGGACCTCACCTCCCATCTCTTCCACCACCTATAGTTTTCTCCGCTTTCCTTCCCTCCCCCGGATTCCTGCTCCATCACCAAAACCAACCCCACTACCTTATATATATACACACAAAATATTCATACAAAAACACTACTTTGAAGTAAGGGGTTGTTTATTCAACTAAAATAATTCAAATCTGTACTTCTTTTCCCTTTTTTTTTTTTTTTTGTATTTATATAATTTTTTTTTCTTTTTCCTTAATATTTTATTTGCTCTGATAATATACATACATGTGTATTTGTATGTTTGTTTGCAAAGCTAGGGCTTGAACTCTTGAGATTTGATTAGCTGAGAGATGAACAAATGAGCTGGTTCTCAAGCATTAAAAGCGCGGCGCCGAATTATAGTATCAAAATTGATGAGTAATAATTAGAAATCTGAATACTGAATATTCAGCTGTACCTATACTGTATTTATAGCGGACATATATATCATACATGTCAATACTAAGGCGTAGGAAGGGCACAGAAAACAAGAAAACCGAAACTGCGGTGTATGAAGAATTTAAGGACAAGAGTAATGTAAGTTCGAGGAGGTTAAGGAGGAGGAGATGGAGTTGTATGGACAGTTGTTGTTGGTTTATTGGTTTCATATGTTGCATATGGTGGTTGTTATTGTTCCTTTACAACGCAATGCCAGCATCATTTCCGCAGTATGTGTCGGAGGCGATAACGGGGCCGCTGCCAGATCCGCCGGGAGTGAAATTGGCTAAGGAAGGGTTAAGGGCCAAGCATCCAGTGGTCTTTGTACCTGGGATTGTGACTGGTGGACTTGAGTTGTGGGAAGGACATCAATGTGCTGAAGGTTTGTTTAGGAAGAGGCTGTGGGGTGGTACTTTTGGTGAATTGTACAAAAGGTACTGCTGGATTTTTTCCTTTTTTTGGTTCTTCTTTAGCTTTTAGAATGTTGTGATATAAGATTTTATGATGCTGCCGAGTTTGATTACACTACAGAGTCAATTATTTGTGTCAAATCTGGATTTTTGAGTTGGCAGGGAAAATACACGAATAAGGTGTTATTTGTTGTTAATGAAAAAGTTCCAAGAGCTGAAAAGATTCCTTCTTTATAAGTTTCAAAACCTGAAAAGATTGCAGTAGTATATTTTTGGAGGATTCTTGTGAAGTTAACAACTATTGTTGGCTCTTATTTTTCTCTGTTTCCAGTACCCTTCTTTTTGTTTGTTTTTCACTCAAAAACAACAACAAAATACTGGAGTTTGGGCTGGTGGGATATATAGAATTTTTTCAAAAATGGATTCTGCAAACTCGGTTTTTGAGCTTTGCTACAAGCTTTTGCTAAATATGTTTTTGAAAATATTCAAACAATGGCCATCAGGTAGAGTAGGCTATTGTGGTAACTCAAGTAAAGTTTGGTGGTAGGGGACCAAGTTATGCTTCCTTTATTATATATTTCCTCTTGAAACTACTAGTAGATTAAGATCAATTGAATTATTTCTGAATCTTTTCCGTCTATCTTTTTATATGCTTACAACACATAAAAAAGTGCTCTCTCTTTGTCCAAATAAAATGCAGACCCCTTTGCTGGGTGGAGCATATGTCACTTGATAATGAAACTGGATTGGATCCTTCTGGTATACGGATTAGGCCTGTCTCTGGGCTTGTTGCAGCTGATTACTTTGCTCCAGGTTATTTTGTTTGGGCTGTTTTAATTGCTAATTTGGCTCGCATTGGGTATGAGGAGAAAAATATGTATATGGCTGCCTATGATTGGAGGATCTCATTTCAGAACACTGAGGTACTCTGTCTGCGAAAGCAGCACATTCGCTGGAGGATGTTTTCTTCCCGTATCTAACCTGAGTTACAAAATATGTGCATCTGCACTTTTAGTGACCACCATTGCAAAATGATAGCTCATCATTTTTTCTCTCAAAATCTGTAGGTGCGAGATCAAACTCTAAGCAGGATTAAAAGCAACATAGAACTCATGGTGGCTTCGAGTGGTGGAAAAAAGGTGGTTATAATTCCGCATTCAATGGGTGTTCTATACTTCTTGCATTTCATGAAATGGGTAGAGGCGCCAGCTCCAATGGGTGGAGGAGGTGGATCAGATTGGTGTGCTAAACATTTAAAAGCTGTAATGAACATTGGAGGACCCTTTTTGGGTGTCCCGAAAGCAGTCTCAGGATTATTCTCAGCTGAAGCTAAGGATATTGCTGCTGCCAGGTTTCTTTCTTTTCAACGAATAGCTTGCTTTCTACTAAAACAATAGTAATCATTTAGTGCTCCTTTCACATTTCTTGTTTTGAGATGTCGAATA
Source organism: Withania somnifera (assembly GCA_039654485.1). Classification (NCBI taxonomy): domain Eukaryota; kingdom Viridiplantae; phylum Streptophyta; class Magnoliopsida; order Solanales; family Solanaceae; genus Withania; species Withania somnifera. Next base: position 9,147,908 of record JBDJHY010000102.1, on the reverse strand, counting down.
GTTGTATATGGTCCGCGGTGGAGATAAAAACCCATACACGCATTCGGCCGAACCTAGTACTTTTGCTCAAACAGTGTACTTTTGTTTAACAATTCATGAAATGTGTAGAAATAGTAAATTTAGAACCCAGTTATTAGCACTTCACCATATAAATTTGAAATCTTCGCTCTGCTTTTCTGGGTGGTTTTTGACATTGATTGAAAGAAAAATGATCCATAATATTTACTAATTCTTATATATGACCAACTTCCCAACACCAAGAACCTAATAGTTTTGGCTTTTACCTTCTTCTTTTTAGGAAAATGACATATTGTTTTATTTTTGGGGTTTAGAAAGGATCTTTACCTTCTGCTGGTGATGTTTTTGTACCTGCAATCAGGTAAATCATACTAATGAATAAAATTCACTTTGGTGATGTTTTTGTACCTGCAATCAGGTAAATCATACTAATGAATAAAATTCACTTGATGTAATTCAACAATAACAACAAAAAACCTAGTGAATTCCCACCAAGTGGGGTCTGGGGAGGGTAAAATGCACGCAGTCCGTACCACTACCTCAGAGCTGAGGTAAAGAGGAAGTGATGTAATTCAAGGGATTTTAAATCAAACAAGTGAGGAAGCCATAATCTTCATATGCAGACGTGTGAGTCTAGCTTTCAATTAGGGAAGAAGGAAGGAGGAAAAGCAAGACTTTCTTCTTTCTTTCAGAGTGAGAAAGGGAAAGCAAACGAATCGAATTCACACAGAGACGAAAAAATGTTAATCCTTTTGTACCCTTAACAAATATAGTGAGTTTCCTCTACGATACTATTCTGATGCTTTTGTTCTTTTGATCATCTTATCTCTTCTAGTAATTGTTTGCACATCTTTTTCTCAAGGGAATGTGTAGTGCACGTGCAAAGCAGTGATTACGTGAACAAGTAGTTTTTTGAGATAATTACTCTGTCTATCAGTAGGGGCAACAATGCTACCAAAATTGACCAATATTTTACCTTCTTACCTAATTTGGCCCAGTTTTATGTAAATTAAAAGTTACTTATCATATATTAGCTCAACAACTCAAAAACACTTGTCTATTCCTCTGGGTCTTTTTCTTTTCCCAAGCCGTAAGCAAAAGATTATGCAAGAAATTTGCTGAAACAGACAAGGTTATTCCTCTTCTTCAGCTGAAGAGCTGACAGATAGATAGATTTGGAAATTCTTTTCCAAATAAATTAGTGTTGACTTCACTACCAAAACTAGTGTTTCTGAAATTTTCCCTACTATTTTTTGCTGTTTGCGGGAGAAGTGTTACTAGTGCTGCCTAACCTGGAGTTTCTAATGCGAGAGCATTCTTGAGCTAAAGTAGAGATGCCCTTCTGCAGGTCTATGGCCCCTAGTTTTTTTGAAAGTGAAATGTTCAACTTTCAAACTTTACAGCATGTAATGCGAATGACTCGTACATGGGATTCAACAATGTCAATGATACCTAAAGGTGGGGAGACAATCTGGGGTGGACTGGATTGGTCCCCGGAAGAAGGCCATGAGTGTAATGAAAAGAAGCCAAAGAACAATAGCACCCAGGCAACAGAGACTGATAGGAAAAGAAAGTCAGTAAATGGTACTCATGTGAAGTACGGAAGAATAATATCGTTTGGGAAGCATGTAGCTGATTTGCACTCATCAGAGATTGGGAGGATTGACTTCAGAGTAATGTTTTTACTTGAATTTTGGATTTTCACTATCTACTATCTAGGTGCAATCTTATTTGAATTTTCATGTTCTTAAATTACATTATGGCCCATTAACACCAGTGCAGACAGACACTTGGGCCTAAATCCTCATGTGCCGACCAAAAAAAAAAAAAAAAGTACCTACAGGCTGTCAGAACTGTGTTAAATATACAAATAATGTTTTTGGTATCAGCTTCCCATATGTAGTGAATATGTATCCTTTGCTCTACTTTCTAATGTAGAAGATGGGGAAGGATTGGTGACACGAGACACAAATGGAATAAGAAAGAGAAGTTTATCTTTCATTTAAAGTCTCATGGTGGAAGTTTTTGTGATACCTTATTCCAAAACAAGAAAGAAGTTAGAAAGCTTTGCGACGATTCTTAGTCCGAACTGCTGTTAATGTTTAAATTCTGAACTGGTTGCTCAGGTCTGTTGATTGTATCAAGTTTTTTAGCATTAAAAGGTAGTTGATTAATTAAAAAAAAAGGCAGTTTATTTTTCTATAGGAAACTTCAAGAAGTCTGATTGACGGAGCTTTCATTTGGCATTTAATATTTCCTTACTTATCTTAAAAGCCAGGTCATACAGTAGTTGTTTTCCTTACTATTTACTGCTACTCCCAACTATTACTCAAGTATCTCTGAGTTCTTTCAAGTTCACGTGGATTTACTGAATTGACTTTCATTGTATGTGTATGTTTATTATCTCTCTGCACATTCTTAAGAAAATGACGCATGGACTTTTTGTTCTATTGTTATTTCAGAGTCTTTTTCTTCGTTGTAAGTGTCAAATATCCACTGAAGCTCAAAATCATCCCTAAATAACAATCAAGTAGCCAAAACAGCTGTAGAACATCTATTTCAGTAGGCTAGAATTACACACAGCATTGCAAATTACCATGAATTAACAGTTTTCCAATACTAACATTAAAAAAAAAGCACATCCCCAATTTGAGGTACTCTACTATTTTCAAATAAATTTCTCATGTTTCTGTATATGCTTGATGTGTTACTAGCTTGTCTGTGTCTAGTGCTGTTTGTTTAAACTTCCACATGGACAGGTTATCAGGAGACGATTCCAGATGTCACTTTTCTACTTTCTCGTTTTAGCTTTCTTCAAAAAAAAAAAAAAAAAAAAGAGGTTCTAACTTGCCCCCTCCTTTGACCGGTCCTCTCCAGGATGCACTTAAAGGTAAAAGTCATGCCAATTCCACTTGCCGTGACGTGTGGACTGAGTACCATGATATGGGTGTTGGAGGCGTCAAAGCTGTTGCAGATTACAAAGTATACACAGCTGGATCTGTTTTGGATCTTCTTCATTTTGTAGCACCAAAGTTGATGAAGCGTGGTAGTGCTCATTTTTCATATGGAATTGCTGATGATCTGGATGACCAAAAATATGAACACTACAAATATTGGTCAAATCCCCTAGAAACAAAGTAAGCTTCTAAATTGTTCTATAAAAGTATTCTTTGATCTATGTCCATGTTCTTAGGCCAACTCTTCTCTTAATCTTCGACTCTAAGCCCATCTAACAGCATGCAAACATCAAGGACACAACCGAGACTCTGACCTCTTCAATTCACCAATGTTTTGTTGTATAACATGGAAATTTAAAGGTGAAAGTTCAGGGTCTAGGAGCTGCAAACATTTTTTTGGAGCATGGTTCATCTTGTTAACTTTGTGTGATTAATTAGTAATATGTACATATATTTCCTTCCATATATAGGTGACTCAATTATAGGAACTGATCATTAGAATATTACAAGATTAAATCGTTAGGATATTTTCCTTTAATTGTTTTGATTATTTTCTTTAGATAGCAACTTATGTAAATTTATAAATACCTTATTTCATGAATAGAAGGATTCACAATTCTTCCACTATTATATGGTATCGGAGCTAAGTCCAATTTCGTTTGGACTCTTGGTCTACGCTCCAGTTGGTCTCTAGGCGTGGAGGAGGGTGTTAGAGTGGGTGAAAGACCCACATTGGTTGGGGAATTGACTAACAGTTTGCTTATATGGATTTGAGCAATCCTCCCCTCATGGGCTAGGTTTGGGGTCAGTTAGACCCTGGTGTCATATCTTTACATGGTATTGGAGCCAAAATTTTGCAACTCTGCTCTTTAGAAAAGTGGTACGAGTTTTGTGGGTTATATCAATGGAGGGACCAATTTGTATTACCAGTACATAGTACGACCCAGAAGGAAGATCTCAGCCAGGTTCTATCTGTTTGATCTTCTTTTGGTTTCTAGATTTTGCTCGTTGTTCTTGGTCACTGGAAATTGAGTCTTGTGTGGATTTCTTTTGTTTTTTCTTTTCTTGCTGGATTCCTCTATTCTTGCTATTATTTGGAATCTAATATTTCACATGGGGTTTCAAGTATCATAGATTTGAATATTTCGAGAGATATCTGGCTGAAACGTTCAGGTTGCTGCTTATTCAGCTTCATTTTATTTGCTGAAAATTTGGGCCGATGTGTGTGTGTTCCTATTGATCTTTTTTTTTTATTGAGAGGCTGAAGTGTGGATATCTTTATTGCTCTTGTCAGTCTGTTTGTTGACTAAATACATGTAGAATTGTATTGGTTTGTCAAAAAAAAGAATGATCAGGGTGATGAAGCACCTTACTCCATCAAAACTCTGGTATGACAATCAAGCCGTGCTCTATATTGCCTAAAATCCAGTGTATCATGAAAGAACCAACATATTGAAGTTGACTGCCATTTTATTCCTGAGAAATTCAGGAGAATTTGATTTTCACCGGCTATGCGAAGATAGGAGAGCAGTTGCTTTTTTCACAAAAGCGCTGAATGGATCTTGAGTTGATGTCTTTGTAACAAGTCGTGCATATTAATATTTATGCTTCAGCTTGAGGGGAGTGTGTAACAGAAATATGTATATTTTCCTTTCATATATAGGTGACTCAATTATAGGAGCAGACCATTAGAATATTATAGGAGGCAATTATTAGGATATTTTCCTCTAATTGTTTTGATTAGTTTCCTTAGATAGCAACTTATGTAAATGTATAAATTCCTTGATTCATGAATTTTCCACTATTTCAATTTTAGTTATCGTTTCCATCCCAAAGTTCCAGTTTGGCAGTGAAAATTTACTTGCCTTTGTGTGAAATTATCCATAGCAGATATTGCAAAATATGATCCTCCATCTATCTTGACTTGGTTAAATATGCGTTACAGTAATCTACTTGGCATATTCATGGCTAGTTCTCACTGTGATGTTCCATTTACAGATTGCCGAATGCACCTGCGATGGAGATCTTCTCAATGTATGGTGTTGGAATTCCAACTGAAAGAGCATATGTGTACAAACTAAGTCCTGCTGGAGATTGCTATATTCCTTTTCAGATAGATACTTCAGCTGAGGGTGGAAATGGAAGTCCTTGCTTGAAAGGCGGTGTCTTTCATGTTGATGGGGATGAGACTGTACCTATTTTAAGTGCAGGCTACATGTGTGTGAAAGGGTGGAGAGGAAAGACCCGATTTAATCCATCTGGTGTCCATACATTCATAAGAGAGTACAATCACGCCCCTCCAGCTAATCTCTTAGAGGGAAGGGGAACACAAAGTGGTGCTCATGTTGATATTATGGGAAATTTTGCACTGATTGAAGATATCATTAGAGTAGCTGCTGGGGCTACTGGAGAAGACTTGGGAGGAGATCAAGTATACTCGGGTATTTTCAAGTGGTCTGAAAGGATTAAACTGAAGCTGTAGATTTCGTATGGTGAGATTTACGCCATGTCTTTCTTGCTTAAGGCTGGTGCTATGTTTCTTATTTCTTTTTCTGTTATTATGATTAGAAATGTCAAGGTAACTGGATAAACCTTTAGACCAATAAAGGGACCCATTTTATGACTTCACTGGTTATAGGTTGCATGAAAAATTGTTCACTCTAACCTTTGTAGCTTACAGATATAGCACATGAAGGTTTCAGTTTCATGATTGAATGAATTTGTCAGCTAAAGATGGTCATTTGCTTTACTGTACCGTAGTTTGGTAAAACTTAGCTACTTTTGCATGCAGAATTTCTTGTGTGCAATCAATGGGGAGCTGCTGATGCCCGGTATACGTCTGGCTTCTTGTCTCCCAGCTGAAACATCTGTCGTGTACTTGAACAAGAATACACTGGTAAACCGAAGCTGCTTACTTCAGTGTCCTTGAAGGCTTGAAGTGTACATGTTGCAGCAAGCATGCATCTTTGTGGCCATTTCGCCATGTTAAATGTGGCTGCTATTAGGTTGCATAGCTTCACGTTCTTAGAAATTTTGGGCATTCGTTGATTGTTGACCTGTAATTATGTCCTCCATAGCATAGTGTAGATCTAATATTGGAGCAGCCAAAAACTATCTTTATCTGTTCCATTATATGACTTGATGTATCAATTATTTTCCTTACAGAGTACAGAAGGGAGAAGAAACGAAAAAAAAAATCTACCTGTGAATTGCTACTTGTAAATATGAGCAATATAGAACAAAACACAAACAAGAAATGTAGAGATAGAACAAAAACATAGACGAGATGTAGACTGTAAGATGTAGAGATCATCTTATTTAAATGTCTTGTATTATTTTCTTGTAGGGTTAGAAATACCCGGAAAGAATTTCATTAAGTTATATTAACTAGTGCATCTAATATATTCATGAATACATTAAAATGGACATCCAATTTAATGAACCTATTTAACCCGTGACACACCTTTTGAATTTTCTTAGACTAGTTTAGTGTACGTTGTCTTAAGTGTCGCTTTTTTTCTCCTCCTAATTACAGCAGCTAAACTTTCTCTAAATAATATTTCCTAGAAAGAATCTTTAATGTATCTTTTTTTTTTTTAAAAAAAAAAATTAGGATTTGCTTCAAACAAAGAAATATTACATAATATTTCAGTTAATTTTAAAGTATTAAATATTATTAATTTTTATATCTTACAAATAAGTGAAGATTTGATAGCTATAATATTAATTAATTTTAAAATCTTAAACACTATGATAATAATTAAATGATAATAATTTAAGTGACTATATATTACGATACATATAATTATATAGAGTTTCAAGTCCATACAAATGATTCAAAATTAATTAAATTCAAATTAATTAAAAATAAGTTTAAAGTATTCGTGGCGTAATAATGCACTTCGATCTAGAGAAAGCGTGAATTGTATCCCGAACACGCATTTTTTCTTTAAGGACTTGTTCAGTCACAAATTAAAGATTAATTTTTGTGATTTAAAAAAAGAAAAATTGGGAATGGAAAAGCTTGTAAGGTAAGTCTTTTAAAGATTGTCAAGCGATTATTTTACGATGAATACCTTAACAAATAAAAATAATAATGAAGACATACAACTCTCATGTTGTTGACTTATTGTTTTGGCTTACTAGCTAGCCTGTTTGATCAAGTTAGACTTTTTCTTTTCACAAGTGTTTCTTAAAAAATTTAAGAGAAAATAAGTATTTCTAGAGAGCAACCGCAATCTATTTTTAGAATCTAAAATTAGTAGCTTCTACCTAAAAGCATTTATTTGAAAAATACATTTAAAAGTATTTTTAAAAAAATTTGTTCAAACGCTAATTACTGTTTAAAAGTGTTTTTTTTATATATTTTTTGGCCACTCAAACTGTTTCTCACAAAAATATTTTTTTGAAAAACGCTTTTATATAAGTGTTTTTTTTTCCTTAAAAACACTATAAAATAAGCACTTTTAAAATAAGCTGATTTTATAAGTTTGACCAATAAATTAAACATCTTGGACCTGCTAAAGATCTCCTTCACCATATTATTTATACCTCTCCTTGATCCTGCAAATTTTAATTTATGAGATAAAACTATTTAGTATCGTCATTAATATTTAATACCTCCATTCATCAGAAGAATCTAATTGATTTAGTACTCCTCACTCTAAATTTCTCAAAGACACATTATCTATGTCGAATAAACATATCAAATAGTTCGGTTACAAACATTGAATGTGATTTGATTAGCAAACTATATGAGGTACACCTTACAACTTATACATCTCGCATCCCCCGATTAAATAAACATCTTGTGTTTCACTAATAAGCAATATATATAGAAAATAAAAGCATTTAATGAATATTGCGATTTGATTGAAATATATAGTTGAACTCACGTTAAAATTAATATTTAAGAAAATAAAAGAACGTAAGAACTAATCAACATGATTACCAACTTTAGAGTTTTTGCATTAATAAATTAAATTAATGACCTTAGCAATATTTTTTTCCCCTTATTCGTCAACAACAGGAAGAAACCACATAATTTTTTGTTTCCTTTGAAGCACCGAAGAATAATAAGAACACCTATTTTCTTAGAAACACTAAGATTTTACTTCGATGGAATCTTAGTTGTTGCAACAAAGAACAAACTGGCAAGACCAAGTAGTTTCCTTAGCCCAAAAAATCTGAGCATAGTATGACAAGATGAAAGATATGAGGTAGTTGAAACTTTTATGATTGTTCTACTGCCTCATTTTTGTAGGAAAAAAAAATCCTTTTTTTTACTGTATAGAAGACATTAGATGTATACCCACATAAACTCCTTTATCGTTTGTTACAAATGAAGCTGTTATGTGTTAAATATATTAATAGTTATAAGTATATTTAAAAAAGGGAGGCTAGTTAGGTGGTTTTTACCAAATGCATCTCATTTAGGTACTACTGAGGTACTAAGAAGTAGTTCTACACAACATTTGGTTTACAGATAAAAGATGTTTACACAACATTTGGTACAAGCTGTCCAACTTCTTGTTGATCACAAATTCGGTGATTACTATACATTATTCCTACTCTATGATATTTTGATTGATCAAATTATAGAGGAATCAACAACAACTTGGATATGATAAGAGATGTTGAGGTAAATTTGGGTGAAACTAGAGATTAGTTGTTATAGGAGTGATATAATGACATGAGGCTTCTACCAGTACACATGAAAATAATAGGGGGTGATAGAACATAATTTCTTACTGAATTATTTTGTGGGGTTGAACCAACTAAGTTTGTGACTAAAACAAACCTTATACTACTCCCTAAGGAATTGGAGGTGAGGGCATTCCTATATAAGATCCATTTCACTAAGTAACTTCATAAATACAATATTTTTCAAAGATTATTCATGAAATACTTAACGGGTAACCACCAAACCTCATCACTTCGGAATAGCTCATAAACAAACGTCAAAAGAGACATGCAACAAGAGTAAGTTTAAACCCACCATAGATAATTCATGTAACAAGAAATCAACATCAATGCTAAGAGAAATATGATCTAGAAAGAATGGTTTCACCATAGATATCAAAAGATCCAAAAATTTAGGATTGGGTTAATAAAAAAAGAAGAGATTAAAAAAGAAAACCTCAGAGATTAGAGTTTATTTGTCATAATTTCTTTAGCAAGATTTGAGTTTTAGCATATATTAACCCAAATACATACAAAAAATACACAAATCAGATCAGTTACAGAGAGCCATAGCAAATAAACAACTTGAAGATGAGAACAGAGAGAAAAAGTGACAATACCTGAAAATGATGCGAGATTTCACAGGAACTAGAAGTAATTTGAAGATTAAAAGGGAGAATTGATGTCACGACCCAAAAATCAAGTTGTGATGGAGTCTACATCTTACTTGTAGACAAGCCTACCCCTAGAACAGAGCGTGAAGCGAAGGACTAGTACCAAGAACCAAGTGAAAAGAGAAGGGAGATAAAGAGAAGAAGTAGAATAAAAACACGAAAATACACAACTGAATGTGAAACCTCAGATCCTAGTATTGTGGATGTAGAGAACCAGATATAGAAAAGTACCAAATACAACCCACACTGAGCAAAACAACAAAATAGATATCCAAACTCCAAGTAGAACATATATAGAGAAAGAAGGAGGATCAACCATCTTGAACACTGACAGCTCACCGTATCTCCTGAAATAACACCAAACTAGATCGCACGATTTACGTCTGTCCTAATTACTCGTACTAAAATCTGCATCACAAAAAGATTTCAGAGTGTAGCATGAGTACCAAAAACAACGGGTACCCAATAGACATCATAGGCCGACCCAGGCAAAAGAAAGAATACGCAAGGTTAAGAGCGATCAAAGCTGATAGGACAGTGACACATAATATAACAGAAAGGGGTAACTGCTGGAGGAAGGATTAGTTATAAGTTATCAGTATGTGTAGTATCAACTAGAAAGTACGAATGAAAGTTACTATCAGGGTATAACTCACAAAAAATAGGCAACAAGAAAATCATCACCAAATACAACATTTACCTAGAGCACCAACGTAAACAGCACAAGGAAGGATCAGTAAGAGAATACAAAACCATCAACAAGCTTGGCTATCTGAAAATACAATAAGTGTACGAATGGTACCTACTAGAGACTGAAGGGAAAAAATAAAGTCTACTATAAAAAAAACTCGACTGACATCCCATACTACCGGTAGGTACAACCAAACTATCCAGTAAGCCAACAGGTACTTCTCCCGTAAGTCCCGAAAAATACAAATCAACGCGTAGGGATGCAATGGTAACTATCATAATAGTAATACCTCACGCTCCTCCTCCGGTAATTAGGTAGGCGAGGTAAGACCTACATAGGACTCAAACCTTATACCATGACTCCCTTGTATACCCGTCTCTCGGGCTTCTAATCATGCCTTAAGTATAGCAATTTGGGTTGATAGGGCCTGCGAAGAGACTCGAACCCACATAAAAACCTCATAACTAGTGAGGACTCAAACCCGCTAACAAACCGTGTGACCAGTAGGGACTCAAACCCACATGTCATATCTCAGTGGAAATAAAGTGCATTCAAATAGAAAATCAACTGCACTGGAACCCAAATGTTTTTATGTAGGGAATATCCAGAAATCCTAGTGCTAGTGAGAAAATAGATCAGGTGGTGCGAGAAAATAGCTCCATACTACCGTTGTCGTGGATACATATAATGTATAATAAATTAATGTCCAGTTGTTACTCTGTCAAAATACGATTACCTTTTAAACTATTAATGGATGCTCGCAACACAAAATTAAGTAATAGCCAAGAGGATCTACGACTACGAACTAGATCCATAGAATGGATTCCAATCCCTAATCACAATACCTTCTCTCCCATCCCAATCACTATCCCGAGCCACGAGTATCCGCACCAAAGATTCCATAACCATTCAAAAGACGCTCAGTAGGGCTCAACATACACCCATATAGGGGGAAATATGAAGCTTTTGTAGCTCAAGACAATACAATCCACTCCTAGTCTCGCAATGGGATAGGACACAATATCATCAATAGGGATGCTGACTATCTAATAAAGTTATACTCGGCTGGGGGCAATATCATCACACATGGTTGCTTACTATCCACCATAGGCATATCCGGCTATCTATATCCAAGTGACCATATACAACCTCATTATACGCAATACCTTAGGTAGAAAATATAATCATCAACCTACCTAGATCAACTCTAAAGCCACCAGCCTAAATCAAGGGATAGCTAATAAGCTCTAATCACTACTACAGTCCTCTCCCAATAAGTCTACATCTAGAGTCAGTGAATAAATAATGCACTTCAAAGTCTATACTCCTCCCATAACCATGCTATATTCCAAAGTTAGCTTATAAGCACACATATGAGGTAATATAGCCCCAAGGTAAGTAATAAAGCCAAACTCTATCTAAGTAGGCCATAGGGTGTACGAATAAACATACTAGGGCCCGAATAGTAATCCCATCCCCGAGCTGGTGCTTTACCGTATATATACTACACTAATGCTAGTCCAAATAAAGTAGACCATAGCCTACTAATGTAACGTTATTTGACATCATATATTATACTTAAATCCCGATAAATAATAGTGTTATTAATGTATTTTATGAGTATTTTCAGGTTTAAGTCGATATGAGGAAGTTTGGAGCAATTATAAAGAAAAAGGGAAAGTTCTGCAACATTCTTGGATGTTTTTCCTGTCACCAGATGAATCGTCCAAGCCCATCACCCAAAAGGAAAGGCACTACATAAGAAAGCCAAGTTAGGTAGTGTATTGGGTTATTTTCCTATGAACAGATGGTTTGTTTAAATCTATCTCCCAAAAGATATAACATGGATAGGTTTAAAGACTAGACGGACCAAGAAGATGTCCCATATAAGACAAGAAAGTTCACCAAAAGTCTTTTCCTGACTAAAAGTTCATTGCATAATGGAGCTAAAGAAGGTAGGATAGACGGCCCGTCTGTCACCAGACAGTTCATCCAATGTTTTATCCAATGCTGAGCGATGAACTAATCCAAGTTTTTGATATTGCACTTACACCCATGCTCTATAAATACCCGAATTAGGTTAGTTTGAAAAAAAAAAGAGAATAATTATTATTATCATACTTTTGACCTAAGGGTTTTCTTACATATTTTCTTTTTGAAACCATAAGTATGGAGATTCGAGATCAATTATCATCATTTTACATCAATTGGAAGATAAATTGAGTGGTATGATAATTATTATTTTATCATTTATTGTTGTATGTACATATCAATGAGTGGCTAAACCCTCACTCTAAGGTTGTTGGATCCATGGGTGAAACTTTGTTAGGGTTTTAACTCGATTATGGTTATTACATCTACTTTAGAGTATGCACATAATATATATGTAACAAATGAGTTTTAGTGGTTACAAACACAAGAATATGCTAAGGTTTAACTAGCACTAATCCTGTGGTTAAAACTGGTAGTTGAGATTATGCTAAGAAATTTGAGGCGTTAATCCTCA
>JBDJHY010000102.1:9094770-9127687 GCA_039654485.1 Withania somnifera | reverse complement strand
ACTCCACCAAAAAAATATTTTTCATATCATTAATTTTAAAACCTTGAACACACGATCTATTGTGCCTTTTTGAAACTCTCAATGTACAAAAGTCATATCATTAATCATTTTTGGAGATCAACAACTTAACCTATTATCCAAATTAAACGCGATCTTTTTTTTTATTTTCATTGACTTGAAGACAATTTTTTTTTTAAAAATACTAAATTATACATTCTACTTCTTTTGTTTTATTTTACTTGATTCTTATATTAAAAAAATAGTTATATTTATCCTTTTACTCTAAAAAGAATTATATTTACCCTCATTATACTTTTTGATATATTTTCCCTTGCCATCTAACTTTGAGTTCAAATTTTCTCTTGAGTTGTTAAGTCCATTTTTCCAATTTCATTATCCTATGTAATGTCTACATGAATATATTTTATCATATTAAAAGTTTATTTTTATTTAATATTTTATACAATCTAATTATTTAATTCGATCCACCCAATTGTATACACCCACTAAAACCTAACTCTGTACAACACACACAAGAACTTTCAAGTTTAATTTTTGTTGAAGAAGTATGAATTGTAAGCACGTGTAAGTAACACGCAATTTGAAGAGACAAAAAGAGGAGAAGCATACGAAGTTTCTGATGCAGTTGAGCTAATGAATAAAACTGTTAGTCATATTTTCAATGGTATAAAATGTCCATTCCCAATTAAATAACATATAAAAGATATAAAAAATCATCACCATTGAGTTCGCCCTTGACCTCTTGGGGCTAGCGGTACAATAGTCCAATGCAATGAAGTTATATAGCTGAAATACTTTCTGGTGCTAGTCCCAAATCTTTTTTACTTGAAATCTAGATTTACGTCATCAATTCATTTATTTTTTTATCAGAATATTTGCTGCAAAATCATATAGTTAACGCATTAAATATAGTGGATCTTTACAATATTTTAGGATACACACCCATTTTATCAGCATTTCAACACACAAAAATGCAACAACAAATTAAGCATTGTTGATTTTGTGGGTCTTTATAGTGAGGTCTAATGGGTCCTCACAATTAGGTGGATTGGATTTATTTAAATAATGAGTCAATGAAAGTGAGGTCATAGACTAGACAATCTCGACAAATATAAATCTAAAGTTAAATGACAAGGGCAAAAGTATATATAAAAAGTATATTAGAGGGTAAATAAATTTTTTTAGTACAAGGACAATATAATCCTTTTCTGCTTAAAAATATTTGTTTCAATTTTAGTTGTTCAATTCATAAAATTAAAATAATTTTGTTATATTTTTTCTTTGTATCCGTATCCCGGATCGTTTTTTTTGGAATTAGCTATTCCAGAATTAGTTATCCCACCCGCAATAATGAGAACGCAATCCATGATAACTAATTCCGAGATGAGTTATCGTATAACATTTTATCCTAGCCAAATATAAGATAAACTCATTCCAAATAATTCAAAATTAACTTTTTAAATAATTGTATAAAGTAATAATAGTTAAATTTAGAGTTTTCAAACATCATTAAGATTATTTTAGTAAAGTACACCTATAATTAATTTTTTTATAATGATATGTTAAATTAATAAAGGCGATATGCCAAATTAATAAATGCCAACTAAATTGAAATGAAGAAAGCATTTAAGCTTCATTTATAATGTTTAATTAAACAAATAAAGAGTAAGAAATTCATGCTCAAATTCACACAAAACAGACCCATGCCAGTTACAGTGTACACCCGAATTTTCTTTCTGAAAAAGTATTAACACTTGCTTTATTACATTGTACTCTTAGAGTATAGATATAGGAAGTAATCCTTCTTTAACTTTAATTGTTACTTATTTTTAAAATAATTTTTATTTTTAATTATTATTTTTATGTTAAAATAAATAGCTTTTTTATATTTTATTTTTAATATTAATTATTTATTTCTTAAATAACTTTTCAACATCAATTGTTATTTTCGAAGTATAATCCATTGTTAACAAAGTAAATAAATATATAAATTAAATCGTACAAGCAAGCAACAAACGCCGTCGTCAGATTGCTAAATTCTCCTCAGGAGAGTAGGCATCAGCATACAACGATTCCAGAAGAATTGCTCTTTTAACTCCCATTTCCTTCTTCCAAATTCGGTAATAAAGATTCGGCAGGCTGCTGTATGAAATGGTGTCGTACCTGAGCTTATTGCTGTACGGAGTCGGAGGAATAGTGGTGGCCGGGATGGCAGTACTGGTAGCCTTTCAGGAAAAACTTGTTTACGTACCTGTCTTGCCTGGACACACTAAGTCATATCCAATTACTCCTGCTAGGCTTCGGCTTCTCTATGAAGATGTTTGGCTCAGATCTTCTGATGGTGTTCGTCTTCATGCTTGGTTCATCAAGCTCTTCCCTGACTGCCGAGGTCTCTCTTTAACTTGTTTAATTATATTTTCCTTTTTTTGTGTATTTTTACTGACACTCATGTACTACTCTAATAAACTCTTGAGATGGGCCTAATTTGTGTTCGATTTGTGAGATTTTAAACTAAATTAACCAATTCTTGTGAACTTACATGATGATTTTGACCTAATTTCAGTTGTACAACCTTTTTTATTTTATGATTTATCTGAATTGTGAGAGAGAATTTGTGAGACTTCATTTGCTCGTCAAATTTCTCTGGTGAGACTTCATATCTCAAGATTTTACTTGATAATTGATTCTTTGGGTAATTTGATTCTGCAAATGAGCTAAGATCTTCATGTAAAATGGTTAATTCCTGGCTCCAAGAGTTCAGTGTTATAGTTATCTGTGACTTCCAATAGTTAGATTAAAAATCAGAATAGTGAATCAGTGTGCATGTTAGTGTTATTCTGTTGCCAAGGCAAGAAGTGTGGGCATGGTGACAGGGTTGTTAGTTAGCTATCTGTCGCAGAAAAATATAACCTAAATACAAATATGGACATTCACCTTTGTACTCCAAGTCAGTAGGTTCGTGTGAATTAGAATATCTTCAGTACACTTGGCATCCTAAACCACCTAGGTGGAGCATGGAACATGCACCACTATGATGTTTCCACATTGTTTTTTACTGACATAGAAAGTGACGCTATAAGGATTTTAAACTAATTTGGGTGTGTTGTCCACTTATGATTAGTTTTTTGTTTCTGTTAGTGTAATTTAAGCTGAGATACTATTTTGGTTCTGCAGGTCCTACTATTATCTTTTTTCAAGAGAATGCAGGAAGTATCCTTTTGCTGTACTTTCTTCTTGAATGATTTACTGACCTTGTTTCCATAGTCCTTTCGTGATCTACTTCTTGCACTCATGTTGTAAAAGTCAACCCCATCTCGTTTGGTTATCCTTTACTAATTAATTTCAGACATTGCACACCGTCTTGAAATGGTCCGCATAATGTTACAGCGTTTGCAATGCAATGTTTTTATGCTTTCCTACCGAGGGTATAAATCATTTCGCCGTATTTGTCAATTTCCTGTCTGTGCTTTTTCTATGATAATACTATTGTTTTTTCTATTTCTAATAATTTTGTTGTAACAAAGTTATGGAGCCAGCGATGGATACCCTTCTCAACACGGGATCATAAAGGATGCTCAGGTTTTGTTAGCTTTCCCAATTTCATAGATTTGTCTTAAACACTGTTTATGAGATTAAATTATTGTACTTGTTTGTTTCAAAAGGCTGCACTGGATCATTTAATTGATAGGACCGATATTGATACATCAAGAATAGTAGTCTTTGGAAGGTCACTTGGAGGAGCTGTTGGATCTGTTCTTACCAAAAACAACCCTGACAAGGTATTGTAGCAATTCATTTTTTTTGTCTTGCTGTTATGTTTAATATTGTTATAAAGCTTGATTATCTCTAATTTGCTTAGTTTCCTTTTTACTACTAAAACTTAAGTTCAACATGGGCTCCATCACTGAAAAAGAATTCAGGTTACTTTGTGGGTACTCTTGGCTCCATCTGATTGAATTAAATAATTTTAGAGGCACTCTTCGGAGGTTGGTAGAATGCAAGCTTTCAAGCTATAACTAAACAAATCTGAATTTATAACCAGAATGAGATGGGCAACTTATAACAAGTGATGAAGAAACAAGAAAACTATTTTTCTTTAGAATAAAAAGAAAGCTACCTTTATTTCCCTTTAGAATAAAGAACAATCTCTTTTGCACCCAAACTATTGACCGTAAGATAAGATATTATCCTGTAATGTAGTAATTATATGTAATACATGTTGAATTACAGGCTACTCCTCATACATGTGGGATGTCTCATTTAATATTTTTTTCACTTCTTCAATGGAGGAGTTTGGGAAGATGATTGCTCTCATCTTTCTCAAATAAAATAGAAGTCAGATTAGCTTATGATGTTAGTCTCTTGGGTGTATATCTCTATGATTTCATCTCGTGGCTGTGATGCTCTTTAAGTGCATGATCCTCTTTTATGCTTATTTGTCCATTATGTAGCTAGAAATTTATGGTACTCTTCTAGTCTTAAGTACTACACCCAATCAGAACCCGAGTTTGCATAATCTTACTCCATTTTACATACTTTAATCTTCATCCATTATTACATCCTGCTCATGCATAGGAGAACAGTTTGGCACCTGAAAGAACGTAATAGTAGTCTACTATTTAACTGAATCATATTGGTACTAAAAAAAGTATTACCTCCACATGCCAAGTAAGAAAATCTCCCTTACATCTATCGTTTGATCATTGATGTGAGTGACCCAACTATCTAGATTTTGGTAATTCTATTAGTATTCTTCAGTTGATCCCGAGTTTCTTTGATGATCTTGAAATTGATATGCTTTGAATATGGTTTTCTTCTTTGATATCCAAGTTCCTGCCGTATGGATTTCCTGTTTGATGTGTGAGTTGATCAGTTTATTTTTCAGGTTTTCCCGCCGCCTATTACACTGAATTGATTAAGCACATTCTTGGTCAAGCTGTGCATGGAATAGCGTCTATGTCTGTTTTCTTTAGGGGAATTTGTGTGCACCTCTATTTTGTTTCTTCCTGTTCTCTGTTTTTCTGGGTTTTACTCTGGAGTTTTCTGTACCAAGGTGTTAAAATTGCAGCAGGTGCTTATAACTTGTACATGTTTTTTGACATTTAAATCCTAGTTTTCTTTCACTATTATAGGTAGCCGGGCTCATTTTGGAGAATACTTTCACCTCTATCCTGGATATGGCTGGAGTTCTCTTTCCATTCTTGAAGTGGGTCATTGGCGGAAGTGGATCAAAGGGTTTCAAACTTCTTAACTTTGTTGTTCGATCTCCATGGGATACCGTTTATATCATTGGTGAGGTGAGGATGCATCTTTATAACTCTCTTTCTTCCATTTTCATTGACTTGAGTTGACTTTTTCTTAAGCCAATTCAACAATCGAAACATAATAAAGCAAATGCAGAAAGTGACTAGATCCATTGAGAAGACAGAAGGTTTATAGTGAAGAAAACTCAATACCTAGAAACCAAGTGGTCGCTGTATACAAGTCACCACTCAGAATCCAAATACAAAGAGAAAGTCTCAAGTATGTCTCTAGAAAGTAAAGACAAGTAAAACACGATAAAGGGAGGTCCTTGGTTTCTGTAGAATAGACAAGAAACTACCTCGAAAATCCTCGCCTCTCGAACCTTTGACTCAAGTGCAAAATATCAAAAAACGTCGGGCTCGGAACCTGCACAAAAAGTGCAAAAGAACAAGCGTGAGTACAAAAACAATGATACTCAACAACATTTTGGGCTCACCCTAAAACAAAGCGATAGTGAATAACTCCGACTCCACCAAACCCCAACAATTACAACCTGCACTCAGGCAATTATTCAACAAGCAATATAATGTATAAACAATAATAATCCAAATAAGTACAAAATAACTCACCTAAGCTCCAAATAATCAAGTATGTGTCACATCAGTATCCCAGTCCAGATATTCCAAGTAAAATCAAGTCACGACCTCAACAACTGTTCGTCAACAACAATAAAAGATCAATCAAGCCAAATCATCAACCAGGACAGATAAATGAATAAGTGCACCATGTCAATGCAATGTACAGTCAAAATGATACATGTCTATCCTATCAGTACACATCTGCTGCCTATCTGAGGTCAGTCAGGACCCTAGGGGGACTTGTGAAGTCCATGCACTCGTCCGGAATCATTTTTTGTGGGACCATATCACTACTTTGAACCCTTTCCCCTTGTGTTTATCATTTCACTAGACGGAACCATTTTCATCTTCTTTATCATATCACTAGCCGAAACCATTTCCCATCAACTTTCTCTTATTTCAATAGTTGCAAATCAAATTCCATGTTTTCAAATATCATGTCAACACGTATCAAACACAAATCATGGAAAAGTGACAATTACAAATCACAATAAACCAACACAAGCCTCGTCTTCAAAAAAGAAAAAAACCAACACAAGCCTCACATGGGCAACCACTAGTAAAATATCATCTCAAGTCAAATAAGCCTCCATACTGCATCACAAGAAAATACCATTTCAATATAAATAAGCCTCCATACGGGATCATGATGAAATATTATTTCAATACCAATAAGCCTTAATAGGGCATCACAATAAGATATCATTTCATTATAAATAAGCCTCCACATATTATTACAAAAATATATCGTTTCAATACCAATAAGCTTTCACACGACATCACAAAAAGATTCATTTCGATATAGATAAGCCTTCACACGACATTAAAATAATTTTCGTTTCAATACTAATAAGCCTTCACACGACATCACAATATGATATCAAGTTCTCAATTAATGACCATAAGTAATGTGAATATGTCAACGTATAATTTCCTTTTTTTAACCGAACATGCTATACACCAGTATCTGAGTGAATATGCGTCATTTCACCCACACGAACACCTCCGAAGATCTCCATTATTCCTAATTATACGTAACTATTACATAAGCACATAAACACTTTATAAAAGTCATTAAACCTCAACTTGCCTTAAATCAAAGTTAAGCAATCACACTTTAGCCTTGCCCTTCCGTTGAGCTTCCAAACCCGCATACCCATTAGAAAAAACAAAGCCATTGATACTTATATTGCCATATTTTGAATGGGTCCAAAAACTCAACTAAAACGTCAAATCCAAGGTAGTTCAGATATGAGATTTCATCAAAAATCAAGTTCAAATCGACCTTCAAAGTCTCAAAACAACATTTTCTAGCTTAAGTAAAAAACCTCCAACTCAAATCTTTGAAGACCAATAAATTAGAGATGAAATCATGAATAATTTACTGAAATAACCAATTCATAAAGTTTGAGGTTTACCCAATACATAAATCCTTGGAAACCTTTCCCCAAAAGATCTTTAGAATCTCCTAAAATGTTTTTACAAAGTCTAAGTTTTCAAATGAGGAAGAAATATCTCCAAAAGCCTTTAATAAGTCTTAAAAAAAGAGAAATTCCAAAACTGCCCCTCATTTAAAATACCTCAAAAATTTTTCGAACAGGGATCCCACTAGTCGTCCCACGACTTGTGGTTTTCACTTTACGGGTCATTAGACATTTTGTGATCCATATAAGCCAAAATTCAATTTCTATCCTCACTCTACAAGTTGACCACACAACTCGAGGATTCAATTCCACGGATCGTGCTATTGACTCGTAGTAAGTCCTTCATAGTAACAATCAGTCCCCCAATCCACGAGTTGACAACACGACTACTGGAATCAACTCCATGGATCATGCTGTTGACTTGTAGGGTGAGTCCAGCAAAACAACAAACCATCTCAAATTTGAGTCCAGCAAAACAACAAACTATCTCAAATTCCACAGTTTGATTCCACAATCCGTGGGTTCTATGGATTGTCGAATTCATCACAAGTCACTAGCCACCAAATACAGAATTATTTCAAAACCCACGGGATTCGTCCAGAATCCCGTGAACACAAACCATACATGCATATAGACTAACTTCGATGTGCCGAACCTAATGGAACCATCCAAACACGAATCCGAGGTCTCCTTAACTTTGATATTTGCTGAGGACCCAATTTTAAATTTAAACCTCTCAAATCACTCCGTCTAACTTGTAGTCTCATACCGAAGACCCCGAAACTCAGGCACGAAAATATCAAAAATGATCGAAAAAGTCATACATCATCCACTATTAAAATCATGTTCGTCCTCGAACATAAAAAAGAGAATTCATGAAGAATCAAGGAGTTGGGGATATCTAGTATGCATATTTGAATCAATCTCCCACGTAGGCTCCTCAAAAGTCAAATCTGGATCCAAATTCACTGAATCTCATTGGGTCACATGCGAATCATTGGGTATGTACTTCTATAACATTGAAATATGAAACACTGGGTGCACAACTGATAACCCAGGTGTAGTGCCACCTCATAAGCCACCTCACTTGTGCGACGAAGGATCGCAAATGGGCCAATTAACCTAGGACTGAGCTTGGCCTTACCATACTCTTTATGGGTGACACCTTCAGCAATACCAAGTCTTCTTCCATAAACTCTAAATCACGATCCCTCCTATCAGTATAACTTTTTTGCCTACTCTGGGCCGTCAACAAGCTACTCTAAATCAATCTAACCTTTTTCATTGAATCCCGTAACAAATCTATGCCTCGAGGCCTAACTCGAAAGCATCAAACCAACCAATTGGAGATCTATACCTCTTACCATACAAAGCCTCAAAAGGAGCCATTTGAATATTGTAGTGATAGTTGTTGTTGTAGGCGAACTCTGCTAGTGGCAATAACTGATCCCAATGACCTTCGAAATCAATCACATGTCCGAAGCATGTCCTCAAATACTTGGATAGTATACTCAGACTGATCATCGGTCTAGGGATGAAATGCTGTACTCATATCTAACTGAGTGCCCAACTAACACTGCATTGTGCTCCAAAAGTGGGATTAGAAATCCCATGCAACTGAATAATCTAACAGAGATATATCTAGGCCGATTTCTTGGCACTATACTTTACCTGAACCTGGATGAGGTGTGCAAACATGGTCAATCTATCAACAATCACCTATATCGAATCAAACCCACTAAGAGTCTTATGCAACCTACCACGAAATCCATAACAATACGCCTTTACCCCAATCTAGACGTAGGCGCCGTCTGAATCATATTCAACTAGTTGACCCATATACCCTAGGTACATAATGACATGCTATGCTCTAGAAATACCCTCCAAATTCAACATATCGAACTCTCTCTACTTCCGAGCCTCTCAAACCTCATACTGTAGCACTAACACGTGATTGAACCTCTGATTTAGCAAGAATTTCGTCGAATTTCCAAACATTGAATCCCATAAGGCGATATGTTGAAGCCTGATTATCCATGGTTAAAAGTTATTCCTATTCCTGAAATTCATCGAACTATCCATGTTGTAGAACTCAAGGTCCGAGATACCTGTTACCACCCCACTGTTGTGACATTCTGACCGAAGATACCCCGAACACTATGATAGTAACGAAAATTTCTTAGCGTATGTTATGAAGGAGTTGTCCCAAAAACTCAACCACGAACTCCCCATTCCAAATTCCAAACCACAAGTACAATGATTTCCTTATCGTCCTCCCATAATATCCAAAATGCCAACTAAGACTATCCATTCCCTACCTCCATGCTAAACCAATGCCAATTCAAGTAATAACATGTTGAACCAATTCCACCTTTCCTAGATGAGGTTTAAACGGGGAACTGTAATTAAATGGGATCTTTGAGCTTATTGAAGTTCATGAAAAACCACAGAAACAAAATCTCCACATAAATCCCACAATCTTCCTCACTATCAGCGACGACTGGAGATAATCAAAATAAACCCAAGTACGGCCTAAAAGTTTCATCTGAACTCGAAACGTGGTTAAGGCTAAACCATGAGACATAACAACAATCCACAATAACCTACTGAATACCGAGAGTTGTCTTAGGGGTACCTTTAGTCCTAAACATAAAAGACAATGACTAAAACTGTAACCATTTTGCGAAGCACAAAAGTAACTAATCATTAGTCAAAGCATGATATAGGAAACCCAACTTCAGTAGTAACCTTACTCAACTGTCAACTCTAAAGCATGTCCCGATATCTTACTCTTTTCTGGATACGAAAAAGGTCACTTCACGTCCCGACACCATATGAAATCAACTATACCCGGAAGAATTGAGACTACTCGGTTACTACCCTCAAAGAGATCATATCATAGGATCGGTACACTCGATCCTTCACTAAGAAATCACCCACCAGGAAGCAACACAACTGCACACTAAAGGACGTTTGCCTATCTTGTCAAAAACCTGGTGTGGAGTATACTGACACTTAGGGGAAAGCAGAACCAAGGTCAACCAATAACAAGGTAGGGTGATGACACACCGAAATAATAGCGAACACTGTGAGGAATGACCAGCATAACTTGTGCTTCCCTTTCAATAAAACAACTCAGAACCCACCACATATGGTGAAAACCTAGCAATGCCTAAAAATATTAATGTCAACTTCAATGATACTCTATCATAATAGCCTTGTCCGCTCATCATGCCCTATTAAGGCAACTTAGAAGATCGGCGTAATCGATCTACCACTATAAATCAACTACGGGCATGGAGAATAGACGTAATCATTGGAAAAAAACCCACAAAGAATGTCTAATCCCAAGGGAGATCACAGATACGACCCAACAAGTAAACAGACCCACAAACAAATAAAGTTGAAGTACATCGATATCATGTCGAACTCGTAGCTATAACATCTACATTGAATACTCCTTCTTTTGACGGAGAAATTAAGGTATGTGGCACTGTTTAGGTCACTTAACAAGTGGGAAGTCCTCTTATAATGCCAACTCCCCGCACACAAAGCAATCCTTGTGAGGTGAGACCCACTAAGATGAACTCAAACCAACAAGTAGCCCTCACGGTAGAGGTGAGCGTAAAAACCGGAGAACCAAAAAACCAAATTGAACCGAATTAGTTCGGTTCTTCAACTTGTTTTTGATTTTTTTGGGTAGTTCTGTTCTTCGATTTAGTGTTCGGTTTAAGGAAAATAGATTGAAGAACTGAATTTTCATTAATTATATTTTTATATTTTTATGAAAAAACCTTTATGCAGGTCCATGGTCTGCCTTGTGCTCACAACTTCCATGTTGTATACATAATGGCTTCGCTAAAATGTGAAGTGCCCTAGATGCCTTTGTTTTTTTCCGAATCTTGATCTCAATGCTTTATCAAATATCCGTGCTAATCCAAAAATATAATCAACCAACGTCGTGACAACAACCCGGTATATGAGATCCCAATCTTCTAGCCAGAGCTATCTGCTGAGATTGCAAGGTTTTCTCCATGCTATGCGCAAAAGGATGCTGCTCCAAGTAGTGAGGTAAATGCAACTTATCAAATAAGAGTTGATAACAGAGTCCTAACATGAGCACATACGGAGTCCTAACATGAACACATGACAGTAATGGAAATGTAGAGCTATTTGGTCCTCATTTTATTATATACATTTGCATTGAAAAACCGTTTTAGAAAAATTGAATCGAATCGATCTAATTCGGTTCGGCGTTTGGTGCACACTTTTCCGTAACAGAAAATCGAAGAAACCGAACTGAAGTTTTATAAAATTGAACCGAAGAACGAAACGTCTACCCCTACCTACCAAGCAAATGGAAAGCAGTGAAATGCACCCCATTAGTGCCTACGAAACCCCAACACATGCAACCCCTCATGGCAACCAGCCAAAAGCCTGTAAGCACCATTACCAGGATTCCCATGGTAGACCCTACACAAGCACTCTCAATAAAATATTACATATGTAGTGCCGCTTGTTCACCCTAACTGCTAAGATCTTCTTTTGACTTACTCATAATACTGCATTTCTAGTGACCAAAGCCAAACTCCTCCAATTATCTGTTGTTCATGAATTTGAACCCTGTCTCTACACAATATTTGATTTGATTATAACCATAATTCTAAACATACTTGATTCATCAAAACTCAACACACATGCCATAATTCGTTAGTCAGAACTAAAATCCAGTGTTAACAAAATAGATGACATCAGTGACCCTTTACTCATGCTTTCTCAAACCGTTGTTAGTACCAAAAACCCTTAGAAAAACACATTACTAGTCTCTGCAACTCTGAATTATAATTTCTCTTTGTTCTCAAAGTAAGATCTCTGGTGGTTTCGAACCCACTCTGCATGTCATAAACCGGCCTTACCCAAGGCTGATGGTACAAATTACAAATATGATAGTACTTTTTCATCGAGCTGAAGCTACTGAATCAGAAACCGATATCAATTCCATGCAAACCTTGGAATGCTATGCTTCAACCACTACTTAAATAATCAAATACTCGTGTCAAATCTTAGAGAAAACCCTTGATCACCCTAAGATTTTCTTTTGTCATAAGCATATACCCTCTAATATCATCAAATGTCTATGTAACTCGTTATAATAGTCTGTGCTGAACCATCCCACCCTGTGTGGTTGTTTCTGAACTCAAAGGTTGAAACTTGCACAAATCTTCAACTCTGAACGAAAAATCCATGCACGACGTCTTCTTCCTTGACATTTCTCATCATTTACTAATCATGCAATGCTGCTAGGACTTTGAGTTCTTAACTCAAACCCACGAGACAATTTGAACACCTCAAACTCTCTAAGCTCAAGCTTTTCATCTCTTTTGTTAACTTATTCACTATTTCTGCCCTTTTAAGTCATAGAACAGTCTAAATGGCTACACATCCTTCCCATTCATCTACCATTTCCTCTTTAGCACTAGGTCTTGCACCAAAACCACACGGTGATACCTCGATTGTAAGTGTGCAAATCCAAGAACAAGTCCTCACCACTGGTGAGACAATGGAATGAGGTGATTAGAATTGGATCGGACCAAGGTCACCTCGCCTTGAATTTGGCGCGTCAATGCATCTATCACCAAGACAAATAAAAAAGGATTAAGGGTGAATCCCTGATGTAACTCATCAATACTGGAAAGTGCTTCGAATCTCCTCCTACAGTCCTAACACGAGTCTTGCCTTGTCGTACATGTTCTTAATTGACCTAATGTTCACCACCGGAACATCTCTAGCCTCCAAGCACCTTCAAAGAACCTCCCTAGAGATTTTGTTGTAAGCCTTTTCTAGATTAATGAATACCATGTGTAGGTTCTTTTTCTTCTCCTTATAGTGCTCAACCAGTGTCCTTACCAGATGAATGGTTTCTGTAGTCAAGCACCCTAGTATGAAACCAAAGATTCTTGGAGATAGTCACAATATTTTTCAACTTCAGTTCCACCACCCTCTTCCAAATCTTCATCGTGTGACTTAATAACTTGATACTTCTATAATTGTTGCAATTTTGAATATCCCTTTGTTCTTGTACAATGAAACCGACATACTCCATCTCTAAGCTTCGGGTATTTTCCTTTTGGTCAGCCACTCCATACCTGCCCTGCTTGAGCTCTTCTAAAAATTCATTGTGATCTCATCTAGCCAAGTCGCTTTACCCCTGCACATTACAAATAGCCCCTTTACCACGACATCTCTTTGATTGCTCCAAGTCGCCCAGCAGAAAGCTTCGATCTCCCGCTTCGTTCAAAAGCTTATGCAAATAAGACTGCCATCTCCTAATGAGACCCTCCTCCACCAATATTTTGCCGTCCTCACCCTTGATGCACTTCACTTGATCAAGGTCACGAGCTCTCCGCTCACTCGCCTTAGCAAGCCTGTATAACTTCTTTTCCTTTAGTTCAGTGTACAAGCGCTCGCACTGTGTTGTTTTAGCCGCCACAACCACTAATTTAGCCTTCTTCCGTGGGCTCTTGTACTTCTCCTTATTCAACCGTTTCTCCTCCTCGGTCGTACTTTCTACCAACTTCGCATAGGCCCACTTCTTAGTCTCCACCTTTCTTGAACTTCTCCATTCCACTACCAATCCCAAAGAGGCCTACCCAATCGACCGCTTGAGACACCCGACACTTAGCTGTTTTTGTAATGCAACTGACAGTCTTATCCCACAAAATCATTTTGAATTATTTCTTTCATTTGAGAGTTATTATGCTGAAATACAAAATCAATGTTGTGTCTCTATTCGTACTTTTTGTAGTGATAATGCCTTATATGTTCTTCCAATTTCAGCAGTTTGACTCACTAAGAAATTATTCATCGGACTTTTTATCTGCGCACCCCTCAGCATAATGGAGGAACAGAGAGCAAGAATAGGCACCTCATCAAGACTGCTCACGCTCTTCTAATTCAATCCCATGTTTTCCTGCATTTTGGGGCGATGCGGTTCTCTCATCTTGCTATAAAATGCAGTTCTCTCATCTTGCTATTTAATTAACTGGATGCCCTCAACTTCTGTTCAGAATAAAATTCCTTATTTAGTGTTGTTTCCTCAATCACCTCTATACTCTTTTTTCTCTCCTCTTTGGGATTACATGTTTTGTTCATGTAACTTAACCCCTGGGAAAGCTTATTCTGGTGTTTATTATTGGTGGTATACAATCGGGTTATGCACTAATGAAGATCTTTATACTGACGCTCTTTTTCTATTATTTCTTTCTACCATAAGGGTTGGTACACCTACAACCGAAATGGAAACGAAACGTTTCTATAGCTCGTCATGCTCTCAATATGTCTTTCTCGAATACAAAAGGGGTATCGTTGCTACTCACGTTATCTTTATTGATACCTTTTGTCAGCTAATCTCATATTCTCTGTCAAACTTACTTTACATCTACTAGTCGTGATCATCCTAACATATCTGAGTTCTTACCTATACCTGCTTTTGAGGAATCTACGATTACTTCTACAACTCCATCCATAGTGCCACAGTCTTACCCATATCTACTTTTGAAGAATCTGCAATTACTTTTACATCTCTACCCACAATGCCACCACTCTTGATTTATCATTATCGTCCACGTTGGGCATCTAGCTTAGATGAGCATTTATCTGTGTTTTTCTATCCATGGCTATTGTCCAACACTTGGCCTCTTTGTTAGTTGGATATTTAAAAAGCTTTTCTCCATATAACCTTGAGAAAGAAGTTTATATGGAGCAACCACCTGATTTTGTTGCTCAAGGGGAGTCTAGTCCAGTGTGTCCATTGCATGGTCACTTTATGGTTTGAAATAGTCTACTCGAGCTGGACTTGGAAAGTTTAGCACGGTAATTTTCTCATAGTGATCACTCTATGTTTTATCGACATTTTTCTTCAAATTAATGTATTTATTTGATGGGTTTTTGTTGACGATATTTTTATTGCTGCAAATGATCGAGATGGTATCATTAATTTAAAGCAATATCTCTTTTAGCACTTCCAAACTAAAGACCTCGACAGATTGAAATATTTTCTAGGAATTGAGGTTTCTCGGTCCAGATCAGGTATTGTTTTTTCACTACGCAAGTATGCCTTAAACATTCTTGAGCATATAGGAATGGTGGGACATAGATCCGTAGGACAATCCTATGATCCGAATGCTAAACTCCTGCCAAGACAGGGGTAGCCACTTAGTGATCCGGGAAGATGGTGTGTGATTGGTAAGCTGAATTATCTCACAATGAACAGAGCAAACGTTTCTTTTCCTGTAAATATTGTAAGTCAGTTTATGGATTGTTCTTGTGATAGTAATTGGGATGTAATTATTGGCATTCTGTGATATATAACTTCAAATGAAGGACTATTCTTTGAGGATTGATGTCATGAATAGATTGTTGGATATACACGCATTGATTGGGTAGGATTACCTTGTGATAGACGTTCTGCATTCAGATATTGTGTTTTAGTAGGAGATAATTTGGTGTTCTAGAAGAGTAAGAAACAAAGTATGGTTACTTGGTCTAGTGCAGAAGCAAAATTTCGAGCAATAGCTATAGCAACTTGTAAGCTAGTTTGGATTGAATTATTGTTTAGAGAGTTAAATTTGGAAAAATCAGTCAAATGAAACTTGTGTGTGATAACCAAGCATCGTTCATATCACATCAAATCCGATGTTTCACGAGAGGATTAAGCACATTGAGATTGATTGTTACTTTTTCACAGAATAGATACTCTCCGGAGATACTATTACAAATTTGTAAAATCAAGTGATTAAATAACTCTTTATCTCACCTTTCTGAGGTAGTGGTACGGACTGCATACACTCAACCTTCTCCAGACCCTACTTTGTGGGAATATACTGGGTTTGTTGTTGGTGTTGATTAGCTTGCAGATATTTTCACTGATTACTTCTTTATCAAGCTCGGTATGTATTAATTGTATGCACAAAAATTGAGTGGGGTGTTAGAATAGAAATATGAATAGGATTTGTATATAGTATTCTACTTGGAGAAGGATTGTCATGTAATGTGTATAAATAGGGCTAAGTGTGATAAAGTAGCTACACAATTCAATAATATTTTTCTGCTTTATTTCTCACAAAAAAACACATCTAATCAAAGATTTAGCCTCCCATGTAAACACCCGTTAAAAAAAATGCATAAAAGAGTGATACTTCTTGATCAACACCAAGCAATTTTCTTAAGTTCTGCACTTTTTGAAATTTCTTGGAAAGTTATCTCTGGGCTCGCTTAATGAAAATAATTTTTTTTAAAAGTTCTGCACTTTCTAGAATTCCCAGGATGATGACCGATAGAAATGGGATCTTTTCTATAAAAACAACAAATTTAGTGCAAAAAAAAAAAAAAAAAAAAAAGAGAAGGGTAAATAAATCCAATGGTCAAAAAGTACAACAACATACCTAGTGTATTCCCACAAAAGTGCGGTCCGAGGAAGGTAGAGTATACGCAATTCATCCAGAGGTGAGGTAGAGAGGTTGTTTCTGATAGACCCCGTCCAATGGTCAAAAACTGATAGAAAAAAGTGATAACAGGTTTTGAAGTGTTTTCCAAAGGATTTTTCATGACCAAACACTGATTTTCAAATTAAGTGAAAACAATTCCGGGAAAAAGTGATGAATAACTTTCATGGCTAAGTGTCTCCTTAATAAGATTGATATTATTTTTCTTAAACAAACTTTTTCTTTTGATGTGTTTGTTCAGTATGAAAGCACGTGAATTGCATGCCAGTCGTATATTTGTAATTTCATAAGTAAGATGCGGATGATGTAGATATTCAGAGATCTAGCTACTGTTCTTGCGCGTTTGATAGCAGCAGGGTTTCTTATCAACCTTGAATCTAAATATTATTTTATAATGGCCTGAACCATGTTATATTTTATTTAAACTTTGTGAAATTACTGTCTCTGCTTGCCTTCTATTTATTTGTTGTTGAGTTGCTAGAAGCTGGTCGAACTTATGTTTTATTACCCCCTTTTTGAGAAGGAAGCTGGTTGAAATTATGTTTCTTCCTTTTGTTGTCCTTGTTATGTTTACGTTAACTCAGACGTGCGGCTTATATTTCTGATGCTTTGGGTGCAGATCAGGCAACCAATCCTCTTCCTATCTGGATTACAAGATGAGGTGGTTCCACCATTCCACATGCAGATGTTATATGCAAAGGCAGCTGCACGCAACAGGCAATGCTTATTTGTGGAATTTCCTAATGGGATGCACATGGATACCTGGTTGGCAGGTGGTGATCACTATTGGAGGACAATTCAGAAATTTTTGGAAGAAACTGTCGCAGAGAAGGAGGATGATGAATCAAAGGAGGATAAGGAATTGTCCTCTAAGCAAGACGGTTAGTTGGAGATATCAAACTTCACCTGCTATATTCTGCAATCTTTTCTTTGTTGTATGGTTTTGGGCATCTTAATTGTCGTCTAAGAAGATATTTGTGAAGACAGATGATAATTTTCCTGGGAGGGTAATGTAATATCTATAGGCTGCTAGCCTCCTGTAGATACCTAGAACATCAACTCCTTTGAAACTGTCCTGAAAAGAAATTGCTCTGTCAAAAGACTGGGTCAGGTATGACTGATCCCTCTGGATATCTGAAAGGGAAGTCATATCATATTTTATCAGCCTAATGTATAGACCATTTTGTAATGTCTAAAATCTATTGCCCCAAAAATCGACACATAAAATAGAATTTTGAAAGGACATTTGGGAGTATGATATCCAACAGTAACTAATAATCCGTAGAATGGTAAGTGATATCGATTCTTTGGATTTAGCTCCTGTTATAACTCCTTTCTGTAATTACAGGACTGCTAAAGTATTACCTTTCCAATATATAAATGCCTGCTACCTCGCATAGCCACTTATCTTCACCTTGTGGATCATTGTTTCTCAACTTGTTGAAGTTTGCATGCTGATGAACTTAACAATCTCTACAAGTTTATATTTTGATGAACTTACAATCTTTCTTGGCTAATTGTGTCTGTTTGGTTTGTGATATCATTTGCAGTATCTTCAGGTTTTGTTGCAAGCTGAAATCTTGAGTTTCCGGCAGTTCAATGTAACTTTGGATTCCAGGATTCAAATACGTTTCTTTTGATGTTGCAGTGACCAAGAGCACATTGTGTTAAAGTAATGGAAGTGCATCCTTTCAAATTTATTCTTCTGAGGATATTTTTGGTGTCCTTGTTTCAGAAGGCAAAAAGATGTGAAGGGTCTTCATTAATACTGCATCTCACTAACAATACTAGCGTCTCCTCCAAATATAGGTTCAGCCGACTCGTGTGGTATGAATAAGGGTTAGTGACAGGGAGTTAGGCATTATTGTTTCGACTGAATGGGTTATTCTTATTTTAGTGTGATCTTTCCTACAACATATTGACCCAGCATATAGAAGCAGAATAGAATTTAGGGAACTCGTCTCTTTTATTCTAGTCAGTCCTTGTGAGTGAATGAATGGAAATGAGGCATTGATATAAACGAGCAAATACTTAATGACGCCAAATGTTTAATTTAGTGCATTTGGATCATTGGCTTAAAACTATTAGGTTCTTCTGAAGACTCGTTCGTTTCTCAATTGTCAAATTTTTGAAGTATAACTTGCATAATATAGAGCATAGGGCAATCAATACTATACGTCATTTGATGCAATCTAATGAATCGTGTTAATAATCTGCCATTTCGGGGACACTACCTATTTAAAATACTGAACTTTATTTTAGTCCACTTCGGAAATATATTTAAATTTTGAGCATGATAAATTTTATGCCTTGACAGAAAGATGTACAATTGCATTAAAATCTTTAAAAGATGTACAATTGCATCGTGTCTTTTCCAAAACCTTATTGTTAGTCGACCAGTCTTTCAAAGATGTACAATTGCATCTTGCCTTTTCCAAGACCTTATTGTTAATCGATCAGTCTTTAAAAGATGTACAATTGCATCTTGCCTTTTCCAAGACCTTATTGTTAGTCGACCATAATTATTCCAACCAAAATTTATACTAACCAAACGCATGCAATAGCTGCATAATACTTGTTTGGAACGAGTATAGAAATTTTTCCATATGGAATTGCTATGCCGTTTTAACCTACCGGTTAATTACCAATTCTAGCCCTCCTTCCAAAGACTAGTAGTTCTCCGGGTGTTGGGGATTTTCGGCCGATTGGTTTGACTAATGTCTTGTACAAGGTCATTACTAAGATCTTGTCTGGACGTTTGTCTTCCTTCTTACCACGGTTGGTGGATGAGGCTCAAGGTGCTTTTGTGAAGGGCTGAAGCATTGTGGATAATATTTGTATTGCACAAGAGTTGGTGCGAGCCTATAATAGGGTGCGTTGCACTCCTTCTTGCATGCTTATGGTGGATATTCGGAAGGCTTTTGACACCGTCTCTTGGAGTTTCCTTCATGCTGTGTTGAGGGGGTTTGGCTTCCCAGAGATTTTTGTTGGATGGATTATGACTTGTGTTCGAAATCCCACCTTCTCAGTTTCCCTCAACGGGAAGCTTCATGGGTATTTTGAAGGAAAACGGGGCTTGAGGCAAGGAGATCCGATGTCTCCACCTCTATTTATTCTTTGCATTAAATATCTCTAGATATATGACCCATGGGAGTCAGTTCTCTTATCATCCCAAATGTGAAGATAATCAGATAACTCACCTTGCATTTGCGGATGATCTTATGGTTTTCTCTTATGGGGATGAGGCGTCGGTGGATGTTCTTATGCATTGCTTGGAGGAATTTGAGGTTGTTTCAGGCCTCTCCTTTAATCCGGCTAAGTCTTCCATCTTCTTAGCCGGGGTTAGGAGGGAGCAAAGGAATATTATATTGGGCTGTGTGGGTTTCTTGGAGAGATCCTTCCCAGTTCGTTATTTGGGGATTCCATTGGCGCCTGCATCGGTATCAGTCAGTGAATTCTCCCTACTCACGAATTCCATTGATAATTATATCTAGAAATGAGGTCACTGCTCTTTTTCTTATGCGTGGAAGGTTGAACTCATCCGTTCAGTTATTCAAGGCGTGGAAGGCTTTTGGTTTCAGGTTTTTCATTTACATGATGCAGTACTTCAACAGATTCGCTCATCCTGCACCTAATTTTTTTGAGGTGGAAGGCCTGCTCGTGTTGCATGGGGTACCATTTGTACGCCTAAACAGGAGGGGGGGGCTCAGTCTTATGGATCTTCGGACATGGAATTTGGCATTGTTGACTC
Organism: Withania somnifera; assembly: GCA_039654485.1. NCBI lineage: Eukaryota > Viridiplantae > Streptophyta > Magnoliopsida > Solanales > Solanaceae > Withania > Withania somnifera. Next base: position 9,107,106 of record JBDJHY010000102.1, on the reverse strand, counting down.
GTTCTATTTGTCTTTTCCATACCGATGCTGACTCTATTTGGGTAAAGTTTGTGAAGAATCATTATCTTCGGGCTTCATCTTTTTAGGACTACTTACCCCGTGATAGGGACTCTTTTCTATTCAAGAAGCTTTGTGCAATCCGAGATCGTTTTCTCTTAATTTTTGGTGGTATTGACGCCACTGTTGAGGGATTGCACAGGTGTTGTGTCGCAGGCCGGCTGGATACGGGTTTGGTGTATGATGCCTTACGAGTTTCTCATGAGTCACTCCCTTGGATGAGAATTATTTGGAGGCCATTCATTCCCCCCAAATACTTTTTCAACCTTTGGCTTTCTTGTCGAAAGCGGTTGGCTACCAGGGACGCTCTTGCTTTCTTGAATTTAGACGATGCTACATGTGTTTTTTGTAGGGAGGAGGATGCGACTTTAGCTCATTTGTTCTTTGCATGCCCATTTTCATCCACCGTGTGGAATGCTATCCGTACCTGGCTTGGCATTAGAAGGCAAATGACGATAGTAGCAAGTGCTATCAAGTGGATTAAGAAAGAGCATGGCGGTAAGAGCATGCGAGCTAAGGCTATTATCATTGCTTTTTCCATTATGATGCCCGAGATTTGGAGGGGTCGAAATGCCATTGCTTTTGATCAGGAGGTCATTGCTCCAGAGGCTACTATTGCTTGGGTCAAATTAGCAACTTATCGTATTTTTATTAGACTTTTTCCTTTTCATAGGATTACTTTCTGAGAACCATCATGGACTGATTTGTACTCTTTTTACTCCTGACTTTATGATAATAATAATTAAAAAAAAAAAAAAAAACGTGAACTCTGTTTGAGCAACCAAAATATGGAAGCCATTCTTTACAATAGTATTTGTCTTTTGGCATTTTTTGTTAGTTTCATCTTATCCGGCACGTACCTCAATTCCTATTTTCAACTATAATTTGAATCCTCACGTCCACCAATGAGTTCGTCCCACGTCAGCATGAATTGTTCTCTCTGTTTCCATTTTCACTCCGTTCATTTACCACCTTCTATCCGTGGCTGACCAAAACAACCCTGCAAATCCATTACTATTACGAGAATACCCTTATTCATTAGTAATGTACCTTTATATTCCTTTCGTGCTAAAACAGGTTCTTGAAAATACCGGAATTGAAACAGGAGAAAAGAAGAGCATTTTGTGTGTGGGCATGGAGGGAGGCGGACAGTACAATCCTCGCACTGTAGAGGAAGTTTTTAGGGATTTTAAAGGCCGTCGAGCCGGCATGATCAAAGCCCTCACCACTGGTATGTACTATTTCAACATTCCCTCTTATCTTTTCCTTTTTTTTTTTTTGGTTAAACCCACTACCTTTATTTGCTCCTTCTTTTTCCTTGTTTAATGCTGGTTTGTTTTATTTCCACTTTGCAGATGTCGAGGAATTTTATCAGCAGTGTGACCCCGGTTAGTTAGGGATCTTTGCATTCTTTCCGCATTTGATATCTCTGAAAGATCCCTTGTGCGATTATTTTCTCTTCTGTTGGGTGTATTTTGCTTTGTGTGTCTGTTCTCAGTTGTTTCGCTAATTTTGACATTTAATGTCATTTGCTGCCTGCTCTTTTTCAGTAACTGTTCTTATGAGAGTGAGCATGTGCAACACATTTATTGGATGCCCACGAATGTGTTCCAGATTAGCAAATTTCTACTGTTTGTTATGGTGACCCAAATGAAACCTCTTTCTTTTTTCTCTTGCTCGAGATACTAAGGCATTACTCTGCAATCAAATTTATGGGGTCAAAGAAGAAGAATGTTTAGGAACTTAATTTATTTCAAGTGGCATCATAGTACCTTGTTTTTGTTTTCTTTCAATCATATTCAAGCAACTTACTTAATGTGCTAAAAATAAAACTACTGGGTTGTCTGTTTTCTGGTCATGACTGTTATTTTGAGGTAGCTGTGCTGTCCTATGTTATGTGTATAGACATGATCTAATTTTTTTTTTTGCTAGACTTACTTTGTTTTAACTTAGATTTTTCTTATCTGGTAGATATGCATCCAATTCAAGATTCACTGCTTGCTTCTAGAGCTGTTCATTATGCTTTAAGAACATTTCTCTCCCTTTTCTCTTGTGTTTTTTTATTCCTAAGTGCTATTTCCTCTGTCTGTATGGTGCGCAATGTGAATTCATCGCGAGAAACTTTAAATGAAGGATTTTCAGACATACGAGTTGTGAGAGCAATCTCTTATTTAGATCAGCAATTAAACATTGTGCTCAAATTGAAATTTCCATGTAGTGGTTAGTTGGATTTTAACTGGAGATGAGTGAATAATAACCATGGTGTTATATGGTTAATATAAGTCGTCCCTCATAATGTCTCTATCTATTAATCCCTAGATATTTAAAGTTTCCGTAGCTTGGAAGATACTGGTCTAACTTCAAAATGGGCTTCACTTTTTGGCTTTTATTAAGTTTTGCAAATTTAGGGATCATTTTCTGGTTGGGTCCTTTTTTGCTTACTCACCAGCTTTATATTGACTTTAAGTCTCAAATTGTTAATTTTATATAGTCTAGTTTATCATTCAACCAACTCTCATAGTTTTTTCTAATCAAATTTATAAATTTCGTGACAAAAGATTGAAGTTAGTGCCTGGTTTTGAGCTTAAAGTATTCTATGCATAATAAGGGTATGGGTGGCTTGAATGTTTTATTCTTCCTTCCCTTCGCTAAGAGCCGTTTCTTATTGAACAAGTTTTTTTCAGATTGAGATTAGTCGTCGTTCACTCTCTCCATCTCTCTCTTTATATTGGAAACCTCGCAGAAAAGGAAAATCTTTGCCTCTATGGATTTCCAAGCGAGCAGTGGGAAGTCAATTTGCCGGCTGAGGAGGTGCCTCCTGAGCTTCCAGAGCCAGCATTAGGTATTAACTTTGCTAGAGATGGGATGCAAGAAAAGGACTGGTTGGCTCTAGTTGCTGTCCATTGTGATGCATGGCTACTCTCTGTTGCCTTCTATTTTGGTGCAAGATTTGGCTTTTACAAAGCTGACAGGTAAGCTCGAATCGACACAATCTAAGAAAATAATTTCTTGGTTCATTTGTACTTTCTCTAGTTTTCTATTATTACAGGCCACCTTTCATGTGATTTATTTGTGTGTGTTTATATATATATATTACTTTTTTCCTTCTAAATCATATCAAAGTTGTTTCTTTTGTTCAAATATCTCCTTTCCTGATGCCTCTTGTTGCTATGAATAGTTTGCTTTAAATCATAAATAGTTGTGAACAGCCTACAAGCCTTTATGTCACTTTGTAAAGCATTCTGGAGGTATGCTTATAATTACACCTTGTCAAATGTCAAAGCTTGGAGGAAGATTGTCCCAGCAGACATCTATGTGCTTTCTCTAATTGGGCAAAGCAGCTATTTCCCTGGTGTTGTAGTCTTTTCAGTATGGAAACTTTCATCGCTCATCTGAATTCTTTTGATATCTTTGATCCAGGAAACGTCTTTTCAACATGATGAATGACCTGCCAACAATATATGAAGTTGTTACTGGAGTGGCCAAGAAGCAAGTAAAGGATAAATCAACGGTTACAAATCACAGCAGCAACAAGTCAAAGTTAAATTCTAAAGTGGTATAGTTGAAAACCTCTCCTGTCCCCCATCCTTCTCCCTTCTCTCAAAAAGATACTTTTTCTTGGATAACAGTAGCTGTGCAGTACTCTTTAAAGGATTCCCTTGGACAGTGTTTAATTGAAAACCTTCTGCTTTAGGACGTTGCCACTTAGTGCTTGCCTTGAAATTTAATGGTTGTGGACCAGAGATATGGTCAATGGATCCTCTCAGATTAAGCTATGGTTCAGTTTTCAATCATCCACACCCATTTTGAATATAAATGTGTCTGATGACTCGAGAGAGTAGTAAGTGGCATATATAGTGATGTTTGATGACTAGCTTGCTATTTTCATGTCAGTTCAATAATATTGAGAGGGAGGAAGTAGGAAGCAGGAAAAAGTGAATCGTTTATATAATGTTCTCTTACAGGAGAAAAATAATCTGTGTCCTGTAATAAGATATAGGAGTAACTGGCCTGGGTCTTATACATTTCTAGGGAGGTCTGGTAGTGGTTGCCCACTTCTAGTTTGAGGAAGGCTTATTAGACAAGTTAAAGTCATTTGAATAATTACAATTGTGTTATATGCTTAAGTTTGATAGATGAGGCTTTCAGGTGCCTAGGAACTAGACAATAGCCAATGCTGGAGTTTTTCCAAAGAGTTGATAGTGTGAGGTAAAGGATGAGACTCCCATAATTATTATTATTATTTCCTTATTTCTCTCATGTAATATCATTCAATGTTTTGTGTCTGCCTCAACTCCTGCAGCTGCTTGATAACTGACCTTTTGCATAATAGGTTCTCTATTTCTAATCATTTTGTGATTTTGGTGCTGCTGTTGTGCAGCATTTTACACAGTATTTTTCTTTGCCCTATGTTTTGTACATTTTGGGTTGTCTTTAGTGAATTGAATCAAACTTCTTTGGAAAATGAACCTTTTCCTCTAAAAAAATAAATAACACGAAGACGTGCCTTCTTGCAGGTGCTTGTGCTAAGTTTACTGTCTGATTTCAGTGTAAAATCATGTTACTTTGTCTGCCACATTGTCATTGTGGCTGTCTCAATGCACTACCATGTTCCTCTAAAACTAAATTCAGTATCATGCCTCATGTAACCATCATTATGACTCTACTTAGTTATAGATCCACGCTTCATTAACTTCTCCTTGCATGGCCCGACAGATATCAAGGTTATTTTATTTTAATCTCAGGGTAAATACTCAAAACCTCAAGTAAAAGATGAGGATGATGGATTCGATGAGGAAGAAGATGATGAACATGGCGACACTCTCTGTGGTGCATGTGGTGAGAACTATGCTTCAGATGAATTCTGGATTTGCTGTGACATATGTGAGAGGTGGTTCCATGGAAAGTGTGTGAAGATCACTCCTGCCATGGCTGAGCATATAAAGCAGTACAAATGTCCTTCATGCAGCAACAAGAGGATACGCCCTTGACGTCCCTTATCAGATATTTGCTGAGTTCCTCAGTTTGTAATTGTTCATGTTGAACTCAGCTGACTGCCATTTTACAATATCAACAAGACGTGTAGTCAGAGTTCTAGTCTCTTAACTAATGCTTATCAGGGTGCTTTACTAGTTTAGTTCCCTCAAGGCACTCTTTAATTCAACTGTAAACAAATGTATTTAGGTATATTAGTCTCATATCGGATGCATCTTTCAGTGTCAACGCTAACTAATGCAGTTCATCTGCAGCGTGTTTGTCAATTAAATGGCTGCTCCCTTTTTGATCATAAAATGTGTTTGGACACAAGTAAATGATGTGATTTTGGAGTTGCTGCTGAGTGTTCGTCTTCATCGTTACAACTTGCAACCTAGTTGGCAAGTTACAGATTTGGCGGAATAAAACATGCCAATTAAGATTGAATTGTGCACTTAATGGGCACTGCCAGAAGTGTGAGATACCTGCTGGTCTTGTTGTAGCTTCTTTTGTCGAAAAAAAATTACTTTCTACTGTATCTGCGAGCTGCTGTCTCCGTGGTCCAATGGCAAATCCTTATTGCAATTGTTGTATCTCCTACATCTTGTATCTTCACAAAATATCCTTTCAAGAACTTATGATAGCTAAACCTGCTGTTTCCTCACTAAGGTTTAACCTTCTGTGACCGTTAGCATGTCTCTTTCCTTCCAATTATGCTTTTTTCCTTCTGTTATGAATGTTTACTACTCGATTCGAAAAGAGACATCATTGTCATCCTATGTAATTCAATTTTATAACATAGCACGCTCGTTAAAAAGGTACACTAGCGCATTTTCCAAGTTGGAATATTTTGCGACTTAATTCATACCTAAGCGACTTATATTAAGCATCAATTGGTTCAATCTTAAACGGATATAGAACATTCTTTATTGCTCCTTTTGGTTTTTGTCTTTTGCCCTCTAACTTACCTTAAGCATCAACCACTTATTATGAGTCTACAACACAGGACAGTACAAAATTGGCATCCCTGGGCCCACTCCTTTGAGTAGGTGTTGTTTATTGAGATTTTGATCTTTTTCTAGTGAATCCGGAACCGAAATGGGTCACTCGAACTATAAAATACCAAAACAAACAACTAAATTTAAAAGTTGTAAAAATGCACCTAAAATGTGCGTTTTACACATTTTTTTTGGTAAATGACAGAGTTAACTTCCGTCAAGTATAAAATACATGTAAAACGCACAATAATGATGTGTTTTACTAAATACACGGCAAAAATGGTGTATTTTTGAATTAAACAAGAACCCTAGTATGCTTCTACATCTTCAAAATCATATTTAGAAAAGGATTTTTTCGGCACAAAGATGAAAGAAATTCTTGTTTAGATTAGATGTACTTTGACAGAGGAAAATAGATGATAGAAATGCTATAGAATGACCTTCTATGGAACCCTAGTTTTGCATGTTTGGAGAAGAAAATCTTATTTTGATTTGATTGATCAAAAGTGAATTGAAATAAATGTTTGGGGCTTAAATACTAAGTAATTTCAAGTCCCAAATGACGTATCCAGTTGATGTTTCCTACAAAAAAAATTTGTTTGTCAATTTATAAAAATATGGTGATTAATGTATCCAATTATAAATTAACTCTTATCGGTCAATATCCAATTTTATTTTCTCCATAATGACATGTAACCTATGGAGAGTGAAATATTATCCGAATTTTTGAGTGTTCAACCTTCGTATAAGGATCATATAACACTAACTATGATCTAACTATATATCGTAAAAGAGCCTAGGAAGAGTCACTGATGTATTCCTTCCCACGATAATGTGTGTAATCCTTTGGCAAATCGTTCTTCACCCATTGAAGTATCCCTACTTAATCCAGTCAGTTTTCTCACATGAATTTTTCAAAATATTCTTACCGACAGCATGCCATTTAGTCTTAGTTTGAGTTTTAATTTCAACGACAATGACTGGTAATTTATTCTTTATTAATCATTTTTTTAGAAGTGTGATTTTCCTAAAAAATTCTGATTATTCTAATTTTAGGGGTTCACCTACTATTAATGCTGCAAGCTATGGAGTAGAACACCAATTTTTTTAGTTGTCCCAGTTTGTTGGAACATCCTCGAATATGCTTCACTTTGGTTTGAGCCTAAGCATCAACGATAGTGACAGATAATTTATTCTTCTTTTTTTAAACTCTTTTTTAGTTGTCTTTTTTATTTTTCTTGGTTATTAGTATAAAATTTGACTAATGTTCTATTCTTAAGGGTTTACCTACTACTACTGTCAGAAGTTGTGGAGTACATGACCATTTTTTTTTTCAGTCGTTCCAATTTGTTGAAACATCCTCAAATGTTCCCTATTTTGGTTTGAGCCTAAATATCAACGATAGTGACTAGTAATTTATCCTTTCTTTTTAATTCTTTATTAATTGTTTTATGAACTTTTGTGGTTATTAGAATTATTCTGGCTATTGTTCTATATTTTAGGGGTTTACCTACTACTACTGCGACAAGCTGTGGAGTAGATCACCATTTTTTTTCCCAGTCGTTTGAGTTTGGTGGAACTCCCTTAAATGTTTTCTTTTTCCTAATTTTGGCACTTCAGATTATTATCGGGTATGTATGATATGGTGATATTAGTCTTAATACTTTTTTTTAATGTTTTTATTGTCTAATATTTTTATTTTATATAGGGACAATCTAACGCAAGACATGCCTTTTTCTCCACTAATAATCGATGATGCTGATTTCTCGAATCATGACACAACTTCTGAGAGTGATGCTTCTCACACCCCGAAGCTCACCTAGGCTGAGCATCCTACCCACTAAGTTTTCCTATCAGCCTTGGAAGAACCACTTGTACCATGCAAATCTCTACTCACATCACTCAGTGGAAGCAATATCAATAAATATCATAAGTGTAATAGGCCCCTCACAATTAATAAATAATATTAAAATGAAAAGATAAACCCAATTCTCAAAACTCATACATTTCAGTCTAAAAGCCTTTGCTCGTTAAATAATGGACTGCTAGAATAAGAGTTTACTAGCTAGTCTCTAATGAATGGAATAATAAATAAATAATGCTAAAGTCTCAGCTCTAGATAAATAACACAAAATAACTCCATAGTTTCCCCTCAAATTCTATGAGGACTCACCGATCTACTTATCTTCTAGGAATGCAAGTAGTGTCAACTTCAAACGTTCGGATGGTTGATGATCTTAGGCGTATTACATGTTTTATTGCATTAAATCCCGTATTTTAGCTTAGTTTTGAGAGCAATTGCGTGTTTTATAGTGTCTTATTGATTGGTATTTGTTACTTTCACTAAACCACATGATTAGTTCATTTTAGAAAATATTTAGAGCCTACATTGATGAAAACCAAGAGGAAATGGAAGGCGGAATGAATAGAGATAGTGTGAGGAAGATATGATGAGAAACAAACTGGCAAGGTGAAGAAGGACCCATCACGTCGTGATGCAAATCGTGATGGACTACTATTTGGCCTGGAACTCCATTATGATTGGGATCACGACGTGATGGAGTTCCCATTACAATTGGGATCACGTCGTGATCCCCTATAACTTTGCCGGAAATCCGTCTCTTTTAAGTTAAGTCAAGGACAAAAGGGTAATTCCATGTGGAAACTATATAACCCTTGTTGAGGTGATTTTGAAAGCAGTTTTTCACCATTGGAATTAAGTTTTTCATTATTGGAAGTACTCTTAGAAGGAGGACTTTTAATCTAGGGCAAGACCTTGGAGCCGCCGTGGAGGCCGGAGAACAATTGTGTACACTTTGCTTCTCTTTTATTTATATATTTTTACGTATTGAGTTGAATGAGTTGTGATTATTCCATGTCTATGTGGAACTAATTCTTCTCGGTCTAGGTTTTTGGTATAAACTAGCAAGATGCTTATTTAATTATGTATTATTTGATTTACGAGAATTATCATATAATTGATTTTATGTTTCTATGCATAGTATTTTAATGCTTCGTAACCATTAGAAAATTTATAACCCTAAAAATAAACTGACCAGGAACTTATAAAACAAGAAACGTAAGGAGTGAGTCCATATATAGATTACGACAAGATTGGATAGTTGAATATGATTCACAACTAAGACGAGATCTTGTAATTAGTTGCCTCACTTTGTTCATTACGGGAAGTAACTATAATGCATCTAAATTAAATCAACATAACACATATCGATCGAAGTAGTTGTGGGATTTTTATAGATAGTGATTGGAGGATGATCATTCCCTACTCATAAATTAAACCTCAGAACCAACAATTAGATAACTCAAGCAAATTAATTAACTTAATTAAATATGAGTGCCAACAAATTCATAACCCTAATTCGAGTCATTCATTGATTGAGTAGAAATATAGTCTTCCCTAGATTAATTTTCCATTAGTTAATTTTATCATTCTTAACTTAATTATATTCCCAAATATATCTCTGCAAATTCTCCACTTAAATAATAGTTTAGAATTAGTTTAATCTAGTTAACAATTAATACAAGTCCCTGTAGGTTCGACATCAAGCTCGCAAGAGCCACTATATTACTTGTACGACCGTGTATACTTACATGTGCATTTGGATACAACAGTTGACAATATCTACATGGCATGCACCAAGAGTAGAATCAATACATAAAACATGCACTGAGTACGTAAACAGGTATAAAATAGGCTATACAATATAATGATAAGTACTATGTAATGCATGACAGTATACCTCAACTTCAACTCTACCTCAAATAAGCAATTTAGTAGTTTAAAATAAAAACAGTTAAAAAACTAATATCTCAAGTAAACTCAGTCAATATAGCTCAACTTATCAGTTTTTAACAAAAGAAAAAAAAACTTAGTTAAAAATATGTTTTTCTCTTTCTTACGTTCAAAACATTCAATTTTAGCTTATATTCGGGAGCTTTTATAATCGACATACTTCAATGCATAAAGCAATGAAGTCCACATATTAACCAGTGTGTAGGGGCTTTCATACCCGCCACAGGATGATACACTCTCTCTAGTGGATTTAACTAAACTACTAGGTGCAAGAACGGTACCAGAATATGCGCTACGCTGGTTACATAGGTTTATGGGTATAAGAGCCTCTGCACAGTGTCTTTTCCTACCCTCTGTGCTAATACTCCTCCCATAAAAAATACTGTCACTTAAACTTTCACTTTCAGCCTTCTTGACTAATGAATATTATCTAATAAAATCACTAGCCATTCCCCGACTCTTCTGGCAACAACTTTCAATTTAGCCAAAGTAGGCAAATTCAGTTAAATTAGACTCTTCATTAACTTTTTCTTTTTAGCTCATCTATTAAGCAATAAAACATTACTTCTCTTCAATTAGACTTAATTAGCCAAATATAGTCAATTTAGACATGCTTCAAATTCATACTCAAATCATGTAAAAAGTAAAGTAATTATGACACTTCTATGCTCAATTTAAGTTTTTAGATTAAACCTTAAAATCACCCATTAACTCATGCTTGACAACTCTTTTCATACTTCTACTTCAATTTAGAAAATATGCTAGCTCATGAGGACTTTTATAATTAAATAATCATCATGAAACCTCATCATTATAACTCAAAAACATCAAGTAAATCATCACTTAAGAAATCATAATTGATAGAACTAACAAGAACCATAATATGCTTCTACATCTTCATAACTTTATTTAGAAAATAACTTTTAGGACCAAGGATGAAAGAAGTCCTTGTTCATATCCTACGTACCTGATTAGAAGTACTTTGATGAAGGAAAATAGATGATGGAACTATTGTAGAATGACTTTCTATGTAACCTTAGTCTTGCCTCTTTGGAGATGTTTGGAGAAGAAAATCTTATTTTGATTTGATTGATCAAGAGTGGATTGAAATAAATGTTTGGGATTAAAACTAAGTAATTTTGAATCTTAAATAATGTGGGATTGGCCATTCAAGAGGTGGGAAATTACAAAACTGACTTATTAATGAAAGAGGGAAAGTGGTCACAGAAACCTATAACTCAACCTATGACTCGTAAGAGGGAACCACAACTCGTGGTCCCTCTTGTGGACACCTAGGACTTTTATCTTTGAATTTTAGGAAAAGTTACTAGAACCATCGCATGAATGGACCTATGACTAGTATGCTCATTCCACGAATCGTGGAACCCTCTCGTAGACCACTAGAATAGTTTTTGGAGTTTGGAAGCACAATGGCGTATGAGTAGATGTACGACTCGTACACTCCCTCCATGAATCGTAAAACCTAATCCTAGTCTTGAAGTTAAAAACCCAGTTTTCCGTCCCCCTCTCGGACGCTTCAGCCTATGATTTGTGTAACCCTTTTACGAGTCGTGACTTGACTCGTGACTACCTGGAATATTTTTTCAATTTTTTAAGATCAAATTCAGTGTTTGTAGACCAATTCAAGTATGGGATATTACAATACTAATAAAGTGTCAAATGTTGATATTTAAGGAGATGAGGTTTCATTTGTGGAAACAACTAGTAAAGATGACTAAGTTATGCCAAATTCATCACGACAATCCATGTCCTTTAGTACTGTTTGTGGGGAAACCTCAAATGCGAAAGCCGCTTAAAAATTAGCACCACTCTCACCATCATCAGTTAGCCCTCAATTGCATTTTAATAAAATATCATTTCTTAACCGACTTCTAGAGGTCCTAACGTGTTTGTCGATATACATGATGTTTCTAATGCATTACACCATACGTGGCATGAATCATAGGATATTATAGATGGAAATATTTTTCTTGATAAGGGCATGCTATTAACAACCTTTTATGGAGTGTTTCTAGTGCAAACTAGGAGAAGAATTTTATTGTATATATATAAGAGCTGAAAGAAAAAATCTATCCGCATATACTCAATTAATGGATCTTGAATTGGACTGGTGGACAATACACAAGGATGGTGATAAGTGATGAGGCATGCTAACAACCAACAACTCTAATTCATTCAATCAACTGCTTAAGCAATCCAGGGGACTTCCACTTATTGTAATGGTCAAATTGACTTACATATAGATTGTTGAGAGGTTTGTTTTAAGGTATAGTTTTTTAGGGCTCTAGTATCAAAAGGAGAGAGATGGATGCCCATCCATTCAAGACTTTAAAAGATAACCGAAATAAATTTTATCTTCACACTGTCATAAGCTCTCGATAGCAAAAATATTAGTTATTCAAGTTCAAAACCTTTACACACATAGGCCATGGAGGAAATGTGCAAATTATAAGCTTGAACCCTACATGTATG
>JBDJHY010000102.1:9076512-9088579 GCA_039654485.1 Withania somnifera | reverse complement strand
TGCTACAAAAATCTTTAAGAAAAGATACGCTAGGGAGAAAAATCCCCAGAAGCTCAGAGAAAACCCTATTACTATGTGTAGAAATGTCAGATGTTTTATGGGATCGAATTTTAGGGTAATAATAATGTAATGATATTAAATCTTGTAGCTACAGATATAGCGATGAAAATATGGTAGCAAATTATAGATCAAAAGATTTACAATTTAGCCACGGATATTGGGATAGAATATTGATATTACAAAAATAACATATTTACTAACGGATATTTTTAGCTATTCCCATCGCTACGTTGCATTAATTATACTGCCATTTTTTTATTGCTAATTTTGTAGAAAATTGTATGGCGCACAAAATTCGCATCATTTTGTAGCAACAGATCTTATTACTCCGCCGATAAAATTGATATTAAATATTTTTTATCTTTTTTTAGCGAAAGAATTCTATATTTGCAGCTAATCCGTCGCTATATAGAGATGAATAGTTGTTCGTTTCTAGAATTCATCGCTAAACATTGATTTTTTTAGTAGTATATTACCTTTTCTATCCCAAAAATTTCTTTTCAAATTTAACAGCACATGATATTTTTTAGCAATACATAAACATATAAAATACATAAAATGGAGCCCCAAAAAATTGAGCCCCTAAGCAATTGCTTTAGTTACCTTATAGTCGAGATGGCCGTGCAAATAAAGGACCAATGTCCAATGAGTATTTATTAATCACTAAAGAAGAAAAGAAAGAATTGAGAAATTAGGATAAACGATTAGAATTGTTCTTTGAAGTTTAAGTTTTTGTGTTTCTTTTCTTTTTTTGAAAATCTACTAGTATGAATTGACTTTTATTTGATAAAAGAATTTATTAAATAATTTTATTTAGTTTTAAAAAGTTTTGTGACTTTTACTGCTTAATAAGATCACAAAAGGTTGAGGCTTATGTCTAAATGAATGCCTCAAACACTAAGATTTGTGCTATGCCGGTACAACTTGGTGTATTTTAGTGCACCTCGCCTCAAAACCCATCCCGAGAACATCTTTTGTAACACTAATTGCATTATGATTTGTATCTAAAGCGGATTATCAAGTATTTTATTAAAATATTTATCATTTATGTAAATTTTATCAGTTTATCGGTTATTGCCACATTGCAACATTTTTGAGTGTTAAGCTAATTATTTTGATTGAGTTAGCTGAATCTAGATATGAAAATTTATAAAACACAATAAAAAAAAAAACATAAGATTCACCTACTTAATTAATTTATTACTGTTATTTTTTGTCCATAGTTATATTTAAAAGTGAATAAATTCATGAATAATATGAGGGAAAAATAAAGAAAATAAGAAACATTGGTGGGATTGGAATTCCTAACTCGTGAAGGTACAAGCTATAACAATAATCTAAACTTAAGAATTATAAGATAAAGAAACAATTCATTCAACTTATTTACGTTAAAGTGATAAAAATATTTATGCAGTATTCTTGATTAGTGTAAAAGCATGCATATATATATATATATCAAACTGTTTGAAATCTACATCCAAATACACTTGTGTAAAATAGATTCTGTAGAAAAAATAAGAGATAATACATGATAGCCTTATCAATTTGTTCTTTTCTTCAACGATACATCTTGATAATATATAATATTATATTATTAAAAAACAAATAAAGCAGAAGTGTGTATAGGACCTTCACAAACTTAACGTGCGTCGTTGGCAGAAGGAACAGGTTGAGCGTCAATTCTGTATTCGTGTACCTAAAGGGTAATGAAGATACAAAAGGATATCACGCCTTACGTGTATACCTGGGATTGTGTGCTCTGCAAAAATTGAAAAACGAAGAAAGAAGGGCATTTAATAAACAAAACAAGTGAAGGCAATGGCAGGTGAATGATCAATCAATCAAGTTTCTGATTCAAATAAACCCGTCCTGAATTCGAGGGAGAGATAATTCTGTGCGAATTAAATATTTAAAGCGGGCACAGCACATCAAAGTACCCATATACATCTTAGATATGTCAAGCAACGACGAATCCATGGAAGATAGCAATGACCATCCATTCGGCAAGGTCAAACAACGTTTCAAAGATCGATCTCAGGTACATGTTTTCTATGTTTTTCTTCTTGTTTCCCTTGGTGGGTTTTATTGCAGTTTACGTGTTTGAAGGATTTCTTGAATGAGTTGTCATATTTGTGTAGAAAACCAAGGAGAAGACGAAACAGATCTTGTCAAAACAAGCAGCACAGATCGCCAAAAGGGCCGAGGAACACGAACGATTTATCAACAAGGTTTGTATTTACTGCTGTCTAGTACTGCTGTCTTTTCCTCTGTTTTCAGTTGATTCAATAAAACAAATCTTTTCTTTAATTGGACTTTGCAGGTGACTCATCTGATGGGTGTTCTTGGGTTCGGGGCATTTTGCTTTATTTTGGGTGCAAGTGAGTGGAACTTCTAGTCTTTGCCTTCTTCCTGAATTTGTATTTACTTCCTGTCTTTTTGACCGTTCAATGCCTGGTTCAATGCTCAGGACCTAAGGATATTCGATATGTTTACTGTTTGTTCTATGTCATCTTTGTTCCTTTGAGATGGATCTACTATAGATACAAGAAATGGCATTACTATCTTCTGGTAAGCTCACCTTCACCGATGTAATTTCTGTTTTTCAACTTAATAGTTCAAATGACAGTTTAGAAGAAACTAAACAATGCTAAGGATATCATGTAGTTATAGTTTGCAGTTTGAAATTTTGATTCGTTGGCTGTTGTAATCTCACGCTCTTTAGATCTATTTGTTCATTTATTTATTTTAGTTTTATTAGACAATGCAAAATCAACATCTTAAATGAAACAGTATGGTTAATAGCAGAAAGGCCAATAACAATAATCACTGATATACCAGCATATTTGCTTGGTGCTCCGGCATTTAGACTTTGCCAAAATAACATCCATGAAACGTTTATGTTATTAATTCCAAATTTTACAGGTCCTACGATTTGACTTACCTTCTAGGAATCCAATATTTGAAGCATGGAATAAAACTTCTGTTCCTTCCACGTCTAGTTATTCCTGGTTGTTGGGAAAATGATTCTAATTCGGGCTTCTTGTTTTGCAGGACTTCTGCTATTATGCAAACACAATTTTCATTATCACGCTTCTGTTTTTTCCTACTAAGGAGAAGCTATTCATGGTTTGTTTCTCATTTGCAGAGGTAAGTATCTTATATTTGAGAAGGTCCTTAATGCTAACATTATGATTTGTCTACTCTTTAAGTTTTTTTCTCTTTCATTTAACTGCAGGGACCTCTAGCATGGGCATTGATTGTTTGGCGGTGTAGCTTAGTGTTTAGTTCAGTTGATAAAATTGTCAGCGTCTTCATACATCTTCTACCTGGTAAGTAAGGCATCCTTTTGTCTTTTTATTGCGGACAATAGCAACTTATTCACGCTGACCATGGAAACTACTGCAGTGGGATATGGACAAAAGCAACTCTCATTCTAAAAATAAGAGAATGTCTTGTTCTGAACATACTTATGCTTATATATAGTTGAGGCCCTGCCATTCTCCATATTTTGGTCGTGGTCTCATTCTAAGATCTGGTTTTTGAGTTCTGTGTCACTTTATAACTTCTAGAAAATTTTATGTTGGGTTGTCCATTTTGAATAGTCATTTCTCTGCTCTTTGATTATATAGCTTGGTCTTGGCTATTTTTGTTTCAGATCTAAGTATTTGTCTCAAAGTGTAATTGTTATTGATGATTAGTGTGTAAAAAGTTAATTTCTATAAGGAAATGGAAAAGGAAAAGAAAAAAGGTGATGTGGGAAATGAGGCTGTTTATTAATATTCTCCTCTTGAAGAGTTTGTCTGTTTGCGGTGGCATTTTCCATTTCTGATTCGTATTTTTTATTATGATCATGCCTCCGCTAGTGATATTTGATTCGATCAATCTATCTTTTTTTTAATTTCTGTGTAATTTGCATTGTACAGTATAAGTCAACAGTAGGTCAGTTGTAAAAAGAGGTACTTTCTGTTTTCTTTTGATGCCTGACAGCATGCTTTATAAGTGTTCAATTCCCTTGGAAGCTAATTGTTAAAGCGTGTTAGTGTTTCTTAGTTGTAATTATCTGGTTGTTCTACTTCGGCAGAAAATCGCGTAAAATACCAGGAACTAATCACCTTTTAGTGCTGCACTCTGTAAATCACAAGTAAAGCTAATACTTCAAATCAGATCTTAGTTGTAATTATCTGGTTGGTCCGCCTCTGCTGGGGCAGATCATGTAAAACACTCAATAGCTTTTCTTTTTCAATGAAAAAGTAAAGATATAAGGCACTCAATAATCAATCAAAACCTTTAGTGCTGCACTGTGTGACTTACCTACCTAGAGGTAGTAAACTTTCAGTTGAGAGATCGGAAGATGTTTCTCTGAGCATCCTATTACGTATAATGTATCTTTTGGAATCGTTGTTTTACTTTTTCCAATGAATTAGAAGGTGCTCCTGTTTTATCTCCATATTAACTTTACAGTACTCCTGGCTAGTTTAAATTGATTACCTCCAACTATTCTTATGTACAGGATTGGTTTTCTTCACCATTCGTTGGTGGGATCCTGAGTTCTTTGGAGCTATGCACCCTGAAGGGACTCCTGAACGAGCATCGTGGCCTTATGTAGAAAGCCAATCCTATCTTTGGACTTGGCTATTTTTGGTTCCATTAGCTGCATACTTTCTCTGGCAGGTTCTCTATTATCTCATCGTGGATGTTCTACGTCGGCAGAGATTTCTGCGAGACCCTGAAGTCATGACATCTTACAGGTAGTCGTTTTTAGTGTTCTAATTTCTGCGACCTATGACTGAAGTCTGTTTTTTGGTGCATGTACCTTTCTCCACCTGTCCCTTATTGTGCTAGTTTATGAACGTCATTGTGGGCGATTTTGTTTAGTCTGTTCCTGGCTGTTGTATAGTGGTTGGTGTTGATTCTGTTATATTGATCATTTGGTAGGGAGCTCTCTAAAAAAGCAAAGAAAGCTAACAACATATGGTGGCGCGTTAGTGGTTTGCTCGGGGATCAGAATCGCTTGTTTATGTATATTCTGCTCCAGGCAATATTTACGATAGCAACTACAGCGCTCACAGTGCCCATATTTCTGTCATATAAGTTGCATGTGGTATTTCAAATATTCAAAGTTTCAGCATCTATATGGAATGGTGGTAACTTCATGCTAGATGTGCTGCCCAGACAAGTAATTCTCAAGGAGGAAAAGAAAAAATCAAAGATGCCAACTGTCCCGGACCAGAACGATCAGACTTCTTTGCGCGAGAGCACAACGGAGACTAATAATGCTTCTGAAACAGTCCAGTCTGAATAATGGACTATCTGGTTTGGAGTGTTCATCATCTGACTTAGCAGTTGTTAACTTTTCTATCTGCTTTACAAATGAATGAAAGGTTTAGTTCTGTGACTCAAAAGTTGAAGATTTGGTGAAAGGAAAATGAACTATCTTCATTCTGTGATGAACCATATCCGATTCGTTATCTGTGCTACGGATTTTGTAGATTTAGTGAGAAAAGATTTAACTAAGTTATCGTCTATTGTCAATTTGCAATGGAATGATGGGCGTGAAAGTCTGCCGGTGTACCTAGGTGCCCCTGAGCCAATAGAAGATCGCTAGAAATAGTCTTTAATCCCGGTGATTTGCAGAATTATTATTAATGCATGCTTAACGGTTAGGGGTACGAGGTAAGTAAAATTCATCTCTATTGAAAGACCGCAGTGTCTGTTTAAAGTTGATCAACAAATAAACGCTAATAACTGATCTTAGATATCTCTTACTGATTATAAATCCATCTTAAAAGTTGTTCAGAAATAAACAGATAACTGGCAGCAGTACGCACAAATCAACGAATTTAGAGTTAACTTACCTCATATAATTGCTCTCTATGGAAACCGACTCCGAGTAATTCTGGCAATAACTATGGCGGTCGCTCTACCTTTTGGTAAGTATATCGATGTGTGTTATCAAGAAGCTAAACCTGACTCTAGATTAAAAAATTTTAGTCTAGAAGATAATAATGAAGATGGTATAATAAATATGTATATATCATAGTGAATATCTATTTATAGTTATTCTATATTTATGATTATTTATGAATTTTTAATTTGAAAATGAAATAATTTTTTTTTTATAAATAATTTTTTTTTCTTCATAGTAAATCACCCTCATAAATCCCTTAATCCCTGAAAAAAAAAGATTATTTTTCTTTTTTTTTTCTCTAAATATTCTTTTTTTATACTTTTTTATTTTATAACACATTATTAATATAAGATTCTATTATTTAAAAATTCACAGACTAAGGTATATAAATAATACTGTTTAAAACTAATTATATTTTTCATGCCTATTGTGTCCGTAGAAGCGTTTCTTGAATGCTTTAATTGTAGATCAACGGATGACACATGTAATTGAGTTCGATGTTTACTTTGGAGTATCTGGTATGTTTTTAACTTTTGCTATTGATTAATTATTTTTGTATTAATAAAAGAAGGCAACAAGTAGTTTTGTTTCATGGATAATTAAATATGATAACTTATTCGGCCATCTTAATATTATAACATAAGTTGTTGGGATTTATGTTAATGCGGCAAAAGCATTTCATGATCTTTATCTTACATGAATAATAAATAGCATAACCAACATGTATTGCATATAACATGTATCGAGAATTAAATCAAGGCTTACCTCTCTCGAAGTGTGAATATAGTTTTTGAAGGAAAGTCGGATCCAGATCTACGATCTTTTATAATGATTCTAATTCACTCTTGAACTCTCTCAATATTTTGATGGACAGATATTGTATAAAACCATGTTTCTCATTCTATGTTAGGAGGACCCTATTTATAATTTTCAGGAAGACCTTTCGCAATCCAAATAAGAAATCTTTTCCAATCCAAATATGATACTTTTCTCAATCCAAATAGGAAACCTTTCCCAATCTAAATAGGAAACCTTTTCCAATTCCTATAGAATTTAGGATTGTGAGTTTTGGTAATTTAGGCATCGTAGGGACCACAAAATTAATTTCCAGAGGCTTTTAATTATGGAAATAATTGAAAATAAATTAATTTGAATTATTTTTATCATAATAAATGTAATGACCCACTTGGTCATTTCCTTACGTTCTTCCTTTTTTGTACTTAGAACCGTTTGGTAATTTCCCCAAGTCGTTTATGACTTGATGGGACAGGTGCTCGGTGCCCTGGTGACTCATTTTTTTCATTATCTCAATTGTCCTTTTTTGAAGTTTCGATTTTGAAATGGTGAAACTAGAGAGTGAATAGTAGTAGACTCGTTCGGAATCGATTTTCGATAATTTTGTTAGCTTCAAAATATTGACTTTGGTCTAGTTGGACCTTAAGTCTACGCCCTGGGTTTTTTGTTTTGAGTTTGGTTGTGTAATAAGCCTTTGGCCCAAGCTGTTGGGCTGTTTTGTGGAAAGTTTGGCCCAACCTTATTATTAGACCTGGACCATAGGGCTGCGGGGTAAAGGCCCGATACTTATATGTTTATGCCCAAGCCTTTTTTCCTCAAAAACTCTTAGACCTGTTTCCCAACCTCCTTTCTCTGCCCTTCTCCGTCCAACCTGTTGTTGAGCCTCAAAACTAAGATCAAATTTAAGGGAAGCCCATCCCCAAGCTCACCATTGTATTTCTTTCCATTGGTAAGTATTTTCTCTTCCATTCCTATAGAAATAGTAACTGTTTTCTGTTTGTTAAAGTCCTGGCTGTGTGCCGTTGTCATTCTGTATGTTGACTGGTATGGGTGTAGTGGTTGTATCTGTATTGTTCCCGTGGTTATGGTTCAATTCATGAGTTTTAGTTGCAGTTGTTGAATCGTTATTTTCAAGTTGGGTATGGATCAATGCATGAGTTTAGTTACAGCTGTTGTACATGTAATTTTCCCCTTTATTATGGTTCAATCCATGAGTCCCACCATGCAGATGTTTTGTAGATGTTTTATAGATGTTATGTGGTTTAACTTATGAGTTCTAGCATATGTTTACTAGATTGGTTTATGAACGTTTCACCTTTTTTTCCCCAGATTTGTTTATAAATGTGTTATCTTTACTTCCCAATTGGATTATGGGCAATTTCTGAATTTTAGTTGGTTAATGCTTCATGTTGTGTTTCCCAACCTAAAATACATTCTGGGTTGCTAGATTTAGGGGCTATAGATCACTGAATGCCACGACGCCCCGAGGTCGTCTTGACGATATCGTCTTGGCGAGGTTGCGTTGACGAGATTGTCTTGGCGAGGCTGCCTTGGCTAACCAACGCCAACGCCCCAAGGTTACCTAGACGAGGTCGTGTTGGCAAGGCCACCTTTGAGAGGCCGCTTTGGCAAAGCAATGCCAACGCCCCAAGGTCGCCTAGACAAGGCTGTGTTGGCACACCTTGGCGAGGCCGCTTTGGCAAAGCAACCCCAGCACCCCAAAATCATCTTGAAAAGGTCATTTAGATAAGGCCGTCTTAACAAGGTCATCTCAGCAAGGCTACTTGGCGAAGCTGTACAGAACCCTGAGGCTGCCTTGATGAGGTCGTCTTGGCGAGCTCACCTCAACGAGGTTAACCTGTCCTTAGCTCGACCCCTATAGATTGCTTGCGCCCTTGTTCTTACTTTAGGCTATGAGCTTACCTCGGTAGGGACAGCCCTAATAGCCCTTTCGCTCAAGTTAGGGCTTCACCCTCTCACCTTAGCTTACTGCCCATACATTCTCAGACTTGAGCTCATTTTGTATCGTGAGTCCCCGAGCTGAGGGCTATGTGATGGAGATTTAGTTGCATTTCTTGGCTTCATAACCCATTTCCCAACCTTAGTTGATAGTGTTATATGGACTTTCTTATTTGTGTTTTAATCTCGAAACTTGTAACTTGTATAGATTTGGGGGACATCGACCATGTTGAAGCTTCAAGTCTACCATGCGTGCACTTCGTAGGTTTACTTTGTGCATTGCAGATTGGGTTAATATTACTATGCTTGTGACATGGCTAGCAATGTCGGATGGGTTATACAGGTTGATCCTCATTTCTCTATTGTTCTCCATTGTCATATTTTTTTTTGGGGAGGGGGCGTGAGAGGGTATAGAGGGTAAAGTGTTGCTTGCCCAGGCCTTGGAAACTGCATGGGGCCCACTGACCTCAGGATTTATTTCATTTGTTAAGTGGTGAGTGTGGTGAGGTAAGCTCTTAGCTGCTGGCCTCGGCCGATCCTAGACTTCGCTTATTTTCCTTTTTCAAGGTTATTTATCTTATTGCTTCTGTCGCACTATAGAAAACCTAAATTAATGGACAAATTAAAGACACAAATTATTTGATTAAGCAAAAGAAGGTATAGAGAAATTAAGTATGCACTGACCTTAATCACTTGAATCCATGACTATGTGATTTGAGGATACACCCACCTTAATCACACACTAATAACTATGGCTACTTAATTACTCTATTATAAAACTAATTGCACCACAATGAATAAACTAATATATTAAAATGTTTACTATCCAAAAACTACTACTCAAATTGATTGAGAAACAATATATATTGCCTAAGTTTTACTTTATTGAACTTAGGCCCAAAAGTGACCTAAGGTGACAAATAAGACCTCTAACTAAGGTTTCTATATATTTAGGTCCCCTAAAGTCTTCAAATCTCTTCCAATTACATCAAAGCTATCCTCCAAACTCTTGATTGCCTCTCTTGGAATTTCATTAGGTATTTTTTAGCTCCCTTTGATTCCTTTTTTATGAGCATTGCTTGGTTCCTCAAGACCTTGAAGTATAGGTCTAGCATGATTTCCCTAGGCTATATCATCATCCCCTTGTTGGAAAGGATTCATCCTTGAATCGAAGGGATGGCCAATACAACAAAGGATAAAAAAAACCCAATTTTCCCAAGGTAAGAGGGTTAGAACACGGGTTAGCACAAAGAAACATATTTCCAGGAAACTTCAAGAAAGCATTATCAATCATCAAAATAGAAGTACCAAAGCAAGGAGTGCAATAGAACCATACCATATTAAACTAAGCTATATCAAGGATCAGGGGAAAAATCCCTAGTCATAGAATAAGATACATGGTCAACACACATCTTATGGAAGGGAGTCCACCTCAAATCATAAGGATTTTAGTAACCATGGATGGTAAAAATGCCACTCCATAGGAGCATGCACATTAATGAAACTCAACAAACGTATACCAATATGACAAGACCAAATATATGTATGAACAAGATCACATTCCAAGAGATAGTAAGAGCACTTAAACTATGCCATCATAAGTTACAAAAATCATGAATGAATTCATAAAAAATGGGAACACACTCAACATATCTATCAATTACATACAATATAGATGCATCATTATCCACAATGTCATTATAGCAAAAGAGATAGTAAATAAAAAGGTATTGGAACTTAAATCTTTTAATGTAAAACTTACATCCAAAGTCTACTAATAAACCCTATAAAGTAACCTACCTTGATCAAACCAACAAAAGAACATAAGTACCAAGTAAGGGCCTTTATGATTTTGACATTCTTAAAATTCCACCCTTCTTACCTAAAAATAGAGTTAATTAATAGGTACTTGTTAGTAGGAGGAGTAGAGTACTTACATGAAAATGTTTCAAGAAACAATATAACATGCTCCCAGGAGGTTGGGTCTCTACAACTTACATGATCAATCAAGTCCTTTTGAGTGCATTAATCTAACTCAACTTGTGCAACCACCAAAGTGTGACAAAAAGTGATATACAAATAATTGGATACAAGAATTACCTATAGACTATTGTTATAATCCAAAACATTAGGATTTACAATCCTTACCCTGACCACACAACAACATATTCCAAAAAACAGTTGGGGAGTCTTCAAAAAAGGAGTAGGATTATAGATAAATAAACATCAAAGAAGATCCAACCCCTAAGAACAAACAATCATGCCACCAAGGAGTAATTATCATAGGAATTAGATAGATACCACTAATAGGACTCCTTGTGTGATCCTTGGACTTCCATGCTTTGCTCATATGTTCATTCATCCTTGATCATAATTTTGTACCTTGAGGTTTGGTCCACCTCTTATTACTGAGGAGCTACCTTGGTAAGAGACTTTTTTAGGTTTTTTAAAGGGATATTACATTTAGCCTTCCATTTCAAACATCTATAAACAAATGTGAGTTAGCTATGAGTACTCCCTCTAATTGATCGTTCTTCAATTATCTAACTTTAAAACTCCTTATAATAGAATCCCTTTGATTTCCAATGCCATATGGGGGAGGAGTCTCCTAGGACTCACCCTTGAGATTCACTTCATCACAACCATGAAAAAATAAATAAATAGGAACTAGGAAAAATCGTAATTCCTTGGATAGTACTCGTCAATAAGGTTTGTTAGTTCCACCTTCCTTCATCAACTCATGAGTTGGAACCAATGGACCATTATTTCTCACAAGGAGAATCACCTTCTTTCTATCCTCAACACTTCTTTCATTTAGTTTCTTTCGAAGTGTCCTCATGATGGAATTGTCTTCTTGCACTTTATAGGTGAATAAAGTTGGAAGCACAAACACTTTCTGTTTGACCAAGGTTGGTTCACGAGAATCGTCCTTTCATGTTTTGATTGATGACCAAACCATTAAGTCAAGAATTGATGTTAATATAACTCCTACAAATCAAAAAAAAAATATGAGTAGATATGTTCGTAGATCAAATAAAAAATCTGGGGTTGATCTGACTCACTTTAGGGCATTCCGAATAACCAAAGTGAAGAAATTATGAAGAAACAGTTGAAGACTAATCGACCAATTCAGTAAACTAGTAGACTAATTTTGGTTTTGGAAATAAGTTGACTAAAGTGAATTCCAGTAAGCTACTGGAAAATAAATAAGTCGACCAAAATTGAAAGTTAGTTGACCAAAAGAGTGCAGGGCAAAGTTTAGCTACTGGAAGCTAAACTAGTCGACCAGTTGAAGAAACTAGTCGACTAATTCACAATGTAGTCGACTAATATGGAAAACAAGTC
>JBDJHY010000102.1:9060871-9071333 GCA_039654485.1 Withania somnifera | reverse complement strand
ATTTAAGTAGTATTTTTATGAAACTTTACAAAACATACGGCTCCTTCTCTAAACATACGGCTTCTCCTACAAACATACTTCACTAACCTTTCCGCGCAAAATTCATTTATTTGAACAATCTTGACAATAAGGTTGACTTGGCTCCCATAATGCATAAGCCCTTTATCCGAAGTTCTAAGGTGATTCCTTTTTCCTATTTTTTACCCTTATTATTTAGAGTGTATTTTCGTATCAATACCAATGTTATTTTAACTTTTGATACGAATGACAAAATTTTGTTAACTATATTATTGATGGCGAATAATTGTGCCTCCCTTTATATACACTTTTTTATCTTAAAATTTTTTATTAATTTTTCTTAATATTTTGTACTTAACAATAGAAAGAACACACAACCCAATGATCGTTCTATATATGTTTTTTATTTATCAGCGCAATACACATAAGCACATACACTTACTAGTATAGAAGTATATGCCGGTATGGCATTAATTTATCTAGGTGAACATAACATCGGACTGTTTCCCAGATTAGGTTTGATCGAATTCAAGTGTCTCGTGGAAACGTCTAGAGTACAAGGGTTCTGATGATAAACTGCAACACGTAATTAAAGTCTCCAGGCCATTCCGCCAAATTTAAACATAGGAAAAGAACATTATGCTATGATCAAGTTTACTTCCAAAAGAAAAATTAAAACGGATTTTTTTGGGGGGGCCAAAAGCATGAAAGATTGATTTGTCTACTAGCATCATAATATTTTATTCTCAAAATTCAAAATCATCTTGAGGTATACCATGCATTATGAGTAAAAGTTAACTCTTCCGCTCTTCTAGCTATGCTCTTACTTATCCGTTTCCTCATAACTCAATAGAACTGATCTAAAGTTATGTCCATATCCTTCATAGGGCCACTGGACCTTTTACAGTTTGATCAGTCACCAATGGGAAGAAAACACACAAGTTTTTGCCTTGATAATTTTAACACTTCTTATACAACACAACCTTCAACTGCACTTCACATACATCTACAGCAAATAAGGACCTAAAATTGACAACTCTAGTGACTTTACAATTCTGGTAAGGAAAAAAAAACAAAGCCAAGCAACAAAAACCAATGCATCTGCCTATACCTGCATATGACCACACTAAAAGCCGTTTGGCATAATAAAAATACCTCACAAGTTGAGCAGGAGGGGAAAAAAAGAATAAATTGAATCTGACAACAAACAGCTACAGTAGTCCAAAAACAAGGGGAGAAAAATATACACTAGCCATTAAATGTAACAAGCAATGTGATATGCACGTGTTCCTTGATGTACAGGAGAGTCTGCATTCTGGAGCTATGCAAACATTCATCAATGTCCATGTTGAGTTGTCTATTTAAAACTACCATCAACTAGAGCGTTGATGTAAGAATACAAATCCTGAATTCTCACGGATTAATGGAGGTGGTTCAACATCCGCAATGTCTACTTGTTGCATCGTTTTGGAGATGTCATCCACGGAGAATGGAATGCTACATCATAATTTAAGACAAGATATTGAATTTGAGATGCTCAGTAAAAAGTACATGTATGCCAATGATTGAGGATGAGTTATTTAATAAACAATACCTAGAGTCATCATCCAATAAAAAAGAACTGCTAAGAGCATTATTGGAGTCCTCTGTCATCATAACTCTCATACTTGAAATAACCTATCAGTCGAAGGTAAGAAGAAACCATACAGGGAAATCAGGAACCAAGCAAACTGTAAAATAAGAAGACTAAAAACTACTGTAAACCTACATACGTATCCAAACTGTAAGTGCAATCATGCAAGAACTTACATCTGAAGAAACAGTGTGGGTTCCATATTTGTCATCCCAGTACATAGTGCTGATCCGATACAGTTGCTGTATACTAAGCACCTAATAAAAGAGCAGCCATGTAAATATAAATTAAAGCAGAAACCAAGAAGTCAAAGAAACAAAGGGTTTTTTTGTTCTTTTGATAGGTAAAAGAAAGAAGCAAACTTTATGCAGAAATAGTGAGAAGAACAGAGGAGAAATATAGAAAAATGACTCCTTACTGGACAAAGCTCATTAGTGATTTCATGCAACGACTTTTTGGGCTTTTGATGTATAACCTGGAGGAAGTTGAGGGAAAAAGAATGTCAGATAAAAGCACGTGGTCATACAAAAGTTCGTTTTGCACAAACTCTTGAAATCAGTTCTTACTAGGAATCCAACTGCCTGTCTAATGTGCTTCAACTCTTCCCATGCGGAGCCTATATACTGGACATGAAAATACATAAGATACCGAATAGCACTAAGAACTGAAAAGATACCGCGGAACATACTTACTTCTTCAGTTGCATAACAGCACCACTGTTCCAATTCAGCCAACCCCGCTTTCACAAACTCCCCATTACTAAATGAGCAACACTCACGCCGCAAAAGGAGACTAAATGTAAAGAAGGTTAACACACAGATACAAAAGAAGGTGCCAGTGTGCCGAACGAAATTTATAAAATGTACAGAATGCACAACAGATTTGCAGTCCTAGAAACCATGCAACTTACCTGTTGAAAAGTTGAACATTGATAAAGGAGCATATCTGAGTGAAGACCTTCCGAACTAAGAAGGGAGGAACCTACATAGGTGGAACAATGGAAACATATAAACATCACGAAGACAAAATGACTATAGCTATTATTTAACTCTTCAATCTTTAACTTACATAGTTTGCTTTCATCATCATCAAGTAATTGTTCAAACTTTTTACAATGCTTTGCCAATGAGCAAATAGAGCTTGCTGGGCAGCAGCATTAGCTTGGGATCTTCCTTTGACTAAACTTGCACGAGATGTTCTTGGTGCCTGCAGACATTATGCAGATAATGGTCTGACAAAATTAACTCCTTCCCTCTTTCTCACGGCAGCAAAAATAATCACATTGGGAGAGAACAAATAGAAAAGGTAACACAGTATCCCAAAGAGAAAAGGTGGCCTCTCTTTAAATTGTTCATCTTCAAGGAGAAGTTCTAAACTTGGAAAGATCCACTCGTTCCAACACCTTGGGCTTGAAGAGACCCAATAATCATTCTCAGCAGTCCTACTGATGATCCGGGATTTGTCTAAATTTATTTTATAGTGATTTTAATAGATAAGAGATACTACTGACTTGACCATGCAGAAACATTCAAGAGCTCGTTTGTAGCATAATTTACTATACAGATTAACTTCTTCAGTGAGAATCAATTTGTGGTGCTTTAGCATATTGACTAGTTCAAGCATCAGAGAACTAACTACTCAGCGATACCTACAGTGTATCAACTAATCCTAGCGTTAAAACCTACCCAACTTATCATACCATTACTGCAGTAAGCATAGGGACTAGCTGAAACTACACATCAAGCAGTAAACGTTTTATTCCATAAGATTGCTGGGACTTGTGGCATAAATAATACTAGCTCCTAAAAAGTAATGTACCTGAATACATAGCCCAAGCAATGGGGAGATCTCTTTCTTCAGATTGTCTCTTATCATTCCATATATTTTCTCCAAGAAGGCAGTGAGCTGCTGTTTGAACAGCAGTGCAGGATACTTGGCCTCAACATGACGTAAGTCATCCAATCTCCCAAGCATACGCCCATTGAGAACTGAAAGCCCGGCACTCTGAGGAGAACCTCGCAAGCCCTACATAAACATTAGAGGTAGCAGAGGAAAAATATTAACTAAGTTATGACTTATAAATTGGGAACCATCTGAACCCCTAGAACTTAATATAAACCACAGAGATCATACCTGCGACATCCTTCCAAACAAAGAAGCTGAACTGGATCTCCGCCTCTGCGGATTCAAATTAGCAGCTCCGCTAGCTTTAAGTGTTTGTTGAAGCAGCATCAACAATGTGGACGTATTGCATAACCAGTAGGTTAATACATCATTATTATCTGGAACCTTTAATTAAGAAGTATTTCAGAAATTAATTGCCTAAGATTTATAAACAGACTCGAGGAAAATAGGAATAACATAACATTAATGAAGTAATAAGCTTTCCACCTCTATGGCTGAAGCAATGGTTTGTATTATACGGTCAAATACGCTAGTTCTTTCCACTTCAAAGGACCTCCAGTGGAGCAGACATTTGTATATCAGACAAGCTGCAATTGGTTTGCCTCCAGAAAAGCCCAAATCTTGAGAAATGCACTTAATGAGCATGTCTTGGTTCTCCTGTGAAAAAGGATAACATCATACAAAGATAGATTTCAGAAATTAAGCTGTCACTGTGTAATTAACAAGCATAGTTGATCTGGTAATTTTTGTGCAAGCCAGCAGACCACCTACCTGGTGCTTTTCATTTAGAGACTTCTGTGGTTTCTCCTCGGATGAAGGCTCCTTTGGACTTGCTACAGAAAGACTTAGATCCTATGCCATATGAACAAGCATATACATCAAAAGGGACATATGTTTAATTCACATCAAAAACAATAGTGCACATATTAATCTTTTTTTTTTTTTGAGAAAGGTAACATAGTGCACACATCAATCGACAACTATTGAACTTACAGATCTAGGTTTTGATTCTCCGTTTATAACATTTCCATTCTCCGGAGTCCTCTGCCATTTCATCAAGAGAGTAATTATCTATACCACCTGCTGCTATTATGAAAATCTACTAGCTCAAAAAAAATTCTAACAAGATGAGAATTTGCAACTGCTAGTGCACCTGTATGATAGTCTTTGGCCGTGCAGATAAAGCTTTTCCAGTTGGTGACATGGTCAAAGCTTGTTGACGAAGCACTTGGTTCTCTGATTCCAAATTGGAAAGCTTTTCTTCAAGCCTGAAACAAGAGACAAACAAAGAGGATGTAGACGAAGGACAGTTTCATGCATGTCTTACATTCTTTAAATGCAAAATCCAATATTTGGGAAGTCCATTCCACAAAATGTGATGATTAATGATGCAAGTCTGCTATGATACTGAATGCTGGTTGTTCCTAGCTCAGAAATAATAAGATCAACGCCCATAGCCATATCTAGGTTCAATCAGAAATAAAAAAAAGGGACGAATCATGGGTAAATCTGAGCTACTTCTGCGCTGTATGTTTGATCAAAAGACTTGATTAAAAGGCCAGATTAAGGCAAAATCCTATAACAAGAGGTGAAGAATGTTGATTCCCTCATAGACACAGTCAATATTAATTTACAAACCTCTGCACAGAATCTTGAACCTGATCTACTTTCCGCTCGGCATTTTCTAGTTTGTTCGCCAGCTTTGTATTTCTGGCCTCAGCATCTCTGGAAGAATCTCTCGCCTCTTCTGTAGCTTTCTTTTCTGATTCCAGCAAAGCCTGGATAATTCATGAAACAACTTTTCAACCAAGAAACATAAAGATCATCACATACAAAATAGCAACCAATTAAAGATCAACTTTTTATTATTGGTTATTATTAGCACAAGCATGGGAATCTTTTGAGGTTAATTCCTACTCCTAGGCCAGCTCAGAAGTGACTTCAAGGTGGAGAATGAACTTAAGGAGTACACGTGCAGAAACTATGATACAGAATATTTTGCACCATCTAAGTCAAGCATATTCACTTGATTCGTGTTTATCCAGAAGAATTGATCAAAAAGTAATTATATGTTCCAATTATCTTTTTTTTTTTTAACTGAGAAATCCTTGAGCACTGGCGGTGCACGATTTGAAGCTCAGTGGATAATGAGCCCAGCTCTCTACCCTCTTTTACTTAAATACCAGGCATTTGTCTATCAATTAAAAGCCATACTTATATGTTCCATAGGGTTTCCATACATTGATCAGTCTTGAGCTTAGCCAACAAGCCAACTAAGAAGTGTCAGATGTACTAGCACTGCATTTTTGGTCTCCATCAAAGGAGTTGACGTCCAGCGCTTCCTCTTTCCTTTTAAAATAAAACAGGTGAAGTCCATCATAAAGTTGTCCAAGCCCTTGTAGCACCCCAATTATCAAAGACATGGACAAGACTTCTCAACGAAATTCAAACTACATGTAGAATTGGATGTTTGGCAAGGGGAGTTTATTTGCATTAATCAACAAGTCACTCACAAAGAATCAACGAGTGTACATGCAATAATCAACGAGTCAATCGCATAGAAAATAAATAAATTAGTTGGCAGTTTTACTAAGATTTGCATCCAATTATAAAGATAAACCTTGGGGCAGTGGAACCATACCTTCAAATTCTCTACTTCAGCTGACAGAGCATTTATTTTTTCTGTGTCTTGAACTATAACTGGGGTCTCCTTTATTACTGGAGGTGCTTCTTCAATTGCTCTCCGTGCTGCCTCCCGCGCTTGGACCACTTTAGCATTTGCTTCTTCTACTTGCTTTTGCATTGCATGCAATGCCTCCTGAAGCTTTCCAACTTCTTGGGCTTTAGTCTCCTCCAGCTCGGCCTGTATTAATCCAAAGTACAATGGTGTCAGTGTCAAGGGAATGAAACAAGGGGAGACTTCCCCAGAAATAAGAATAACTTACTCTGAGTCGTTTCTCAAATTGCAACCGCCATGTAAGTTCTTCCACTTTCTTTTCGAGCTTGTCTTTGGCTTCTTTGAGAGCACCTGTTTCCCTTGCAGCCTGCATATGTAACCTCAGTCAAAATGATCCTCCAGATGGTATGGAGACATTACGACAAAAAATTATCACATAAATGCATAACAAACCATTTTGAGATTTCGAAGCTCCTTCCTGGCTATCCGTCGCCTCCAACTACACTGAGTAATGATCGCAGCTCTCTGAAGACTTCTGTAATAAGAACAACTGGCACGGCCACGTGAATGAGCCTGCAGGATAGCAAGAAAATCATGTGTCAGATATTATACTCTTTCGACATTTCCAGACTTCATGTATCTTCTGCATATATGATAGGGAAGATCACAAGTGTGGCAATAGCAATAGAGAGATAAGTTCCTGTATTTTAATTGCAGCTTTAGTGTGCTTCCGGTATCTAAACTCACTGCGAGCAACCATGGCTCTCAAGCCTGTTTGTAACGTAATTGCAGAAGAACGCAGGGTTGTAAATGTTATGCGTGCAACATGACATCTGAAGTTCTTCTGGATATTCAGGGCAGCTGCTTCATGTCTCAGTTGTTCATACAGTTTGCAGGACAGCATGGCTAACATCATGACGAACAAAAATAGTGCACTGAGTGTTAATACTAAAGAGGAAAAATATTGACAAGTCAGCTGATAAGAGAGTAAATAATTTTACTCAGACAAGACTAGCAGTAAATTTGAAACCTAATATGCACTTTTAGTTATAGATTGGAGCAATTGACATATGTTTTCAAGTTCACTGGCCAGGAGAACTCTTGAAACCAGTTGACTTCTCAGTGCTAGCTCATTTTCATATCGACTGTACCAAAATAGAACTGTTGAGATTTTTTCTTTTTTCATTGTATATACTATACCAAAATAGAACTGTAGAGCTTTTGAAGAGGTGGAATACGACTTTGTGCAGATTAGGGTGTTTCTTTTGGCTTTATTTAACTTTTGGTGCACCCATGAGCTTCCTGTTAGTATAAGATGGCTGGCATCCATCACAAACAATCATATTTTCATGTAGGTTCTCTACTTATTTTAAACTTCTGGTGTCCACATAAACACACACACATCATCATGAATAATTTATTTCTAATAAAAATAAATATGATAACAACGTTTATTTAAATTGAACCGAATCTTTTAAAACTTGAACAAGGCACCATGGGGAATATACAAGCATCATAAATCATATAATACAAGAAATATACCTTAAGTTGGCCTCAAGGTACCATATTATGCTAAATGTATGTTTAAGTTTCGAAAATCAAAGTCAACAATGTAAAGAGAAGCTACAACTACTCTTCCATAGGCCAGTGTCAAAACATTCTCAATGAAGTAGGGAGCGATGAAAGCAGTTTCAATAACCTGAAATGTAGGATCTCAAATGACTGATTTAAATGTACCTCGCCAACATGATTGCAACTGAATAGCAGCTTGACGCAGAGAAACAAATTGTTTTCGCATAATATATGTACGGATTTGTCTTTGAATAATTTTTGCTGCATTTCCTAGTACCTCAGCTCTTCTAGCGTCGAGCTCAGCCATCTGTCCAGCCCGCAAAAAGACCTTTGTCTTTCCCATCTGTAAAGACAGGCATTTCAAATAATGTAAAGACACCGAAATCTCTATGCAGATTTTGTGATGCCATGAGAGTTATATAAAGAACTTGTCTATTACTCTCTAGCACAGATATTCCCTCAGCAGTCCAATAACTAACCTACTCTAGTTAGAGGATGAGACCATTTGACTCAGCAGGATATAAAAAATTTACCTGATAGCCATTAAGTCCCTTCTTGTCTAGAATCATCTGGCCTGCAATCTTGTCATCATAGCTGACACGGGATTATTATGGATCATCAGAAAAATCAGAAAGAAACTAATAGGAAAGAAGGAAATTCACTTATGAGAATAGAATTTTTAGTTAGAATCAACACAACAAAAAAGGGCAGCCCCCTGCACTAAGCTCTAGCTATGCACAGGGTCCGGGGAAGGGCCTGACCACAAGGGTCTATTTGTACGCAGCCTTATCTTGCATTTCTGCTAGATAATTTTTCCAAGAATCAACACACAACGTGTATGGAAAACTTACCTTCCAGCTAAAACTTCTGGAGCAAGAACACCAAATCTAAGAAGAAATTCATAAAATGTACGTCTAGTAGGATATCCAGCACAACTGATTCTGATAGCTTCTAGGACACCCTACAATATAAAGAACAATTCATGTAACGGTAAGAAGAAGTAATAAAGCTATTACAATCGCAGGCACAAGGGTGAGCATAGGCAGACACTCACACCACATCGCAATTGCTGGATCACATTCAGATTCTCGAATATACAAGGCTTAAGGGCATTATTAGGCTTCACACATCTGATGTAGTGAGGCTCTGTTGAATTTAATGTTTCCATTAAAGATTGCAGTTGTAGCTGCAAGCATGGTAGAAAAGGCTTCAGCAATCAGAAAAGTATCATTATAGAAAACGTATAATAGAAGTTCATATGCTGTAATGAACCATTTTTGCTAGAAAGAGAAACAGGGAGAAAACAAAAGAACACAAATACAGAAGCACTATCACACAAAACAATAGCAGAAATATGAATCTTTTGAGATGATTTTAAGCAAAAGTGCAATAAAAGAAACCAATCAAAATTATAGTTATAAAAGTGGAGATGGAGGTGTCGCACTACAATTGAAAAGTAACATATCAATCAATCAAATGATACATGGACTGAACCAGACAAAGGCAAGGGTAACTCTAACTGGAATTTACTAGGCATACACAATTGAATAAGAATGGGTAGCAAAAATTCAGAAATTCCAACGTAAAGCACAACTTATTCAGTTACATAAACAATACATTATTCTATTTCTCCAAATGATTCTTGGACATATCTGAAGCTCCCAGGTTGCAATAAAACTAAAAGCAAAATCTCCGCTTAGACATTTTTTAAGCAGCTTCTCTTTGACATATACATCCCATTAATCTTTTTTTTTTCATAAACAACTGATTCATTAATTATTTTCATCTTCAAGAACCATTGTCTTGACTCAGATGTTACATCTGGTAGTCATGTCAAGTTAGCTTTCGATTTACTAAGAGTCAACATGCACCAGCTATTTATTATTTAAAGCCATCAATAAAGTAAATGTACTTGTCAGACTGATTAAGATAAAGATAACTCACACAATGGAAAACCTAGATAATAGAATCCATACATCTAATTAAACTATAAAGGGCAAGAAGGGACACATTTTTTTTGAATTGGTGAGACATGTTTTTCTAATTGTTTCTAAAATCTACATTAAACAAAATACTTGATGGAGAAAGATGAATTAACCTTAAAACGAGACCCTATGGAGGAGAATTTGGACGATTTTGATGATTCTTCAGGTAGGGGAGGAAACAAACCCGCCACAAAAGGACATTTTGAGGCTGTTAACAGAACCTGATGTTCTGCAACCACATAATCTTTGTTCTTATCCAGAAAAAGATCCGCTTGATATGTCACCTGTATATCATATAGGACGCTTTAGCCTTACATTGAAAATGTGAAGGTATAGATATTTCCAAAAGACGAACTAGTCAGCACCTCTCCAGCATAATGAGATATTGTAAAACTCGTCCGTGAAAGTTTAGGTTTGATGAAGCGCTTGTTTTTAGTGAATGTTTGATACAACTTCTGAGCAAATGTTTCATGAGTAGATTTAGGAAACATACTGCAAAGACCAATAATATGAACATAAATTATATCATAAGTTGATGAACCAAAAATAAAGCTAAAAATATAAGATATTTTGATGAATAAATAATCAAGCATGCATACCAGGCTTCATCTAACAGGGCAATAATTCCTCCAGGTTTCTGCAAGTTTTCAACTTCAGTTGTTACAATTTAAG
>JBDJHY010000102.1:9040932-9060771 GCA_039654485.1 Withania somnifera | reverse complement strand
CAAATAATAATCTGACAACATTAACCCCTCCCTCTTTCTCACGGCAGCAAATATAATCACATTGGGAGAGAACAAATAGAAAAGGTAACACAGTATCTAACACCTTGGGCTTGAAGAGAAGTACCACTAATCATTCTCGGGAGTCCTACTGATGATTGGTGATTTGTCTAATTTATTTTGTAGTGATTTTAATAAATAAGAGATACTACCGACTTGACCATGCAGAAACATCCAAGAGCTCGCTTGTTGCATAATTTACCATACAGATTAACTTCTTAAGAGAGAATCAATCTATAATATTGTGTTGCTTTAACAGATTGCCTAGTTCAAGTATCAGAGACCAACTACACAGTGGTAGAGTATCAACTAATCCATATGTTAAAACCTCCCAACTTATCATACCAATAGTAGGCATAGGGACTCTCTGAAACTACACATCAAGCAGTAACATTCTATTCCATAATATTGCTAGACTTGTGGCATAAATAATACTAGCTCATAAAAAGTAATGTACCTGAATACATAGCCCAAGCAATGGGGAAATTTCTTTCTTCAGATTGTCTCTTATCATTCCATATATTTTCTCCAAAAAGGCAGTGAGCTGCTGTTTGAACAGCAATGCAGGATACTTGGCCTCAACATGACGTAGATCATCTAATCTCCCAAGCATACGTCCATTGAGAACTGAAAGCCCAGCACTCTGAGGAGAACCTCGCAAGCCCTACATAAACATTTGAGGTAGCAGAGGAGAAATATTAACTGAGATATGACTTATAAATTGGGCAACCATCTGAACCCAAAAAACTTAATATAAACCACAGAGCTCGTACCTGGGACATCCTCCCGAACAAAGGAGCTGAACTGGATCTCCGCCTCTGCGGAGTCAAATTAGCAGCCCCGCTAGCTTTAAGTGTTTGTTCCAGCAACATCAACAATGTGGACGTATTGCACAACCAGTAGGCTAATACATCATTATTATCTGGAACCTTTAATTAAGACGTATTCCATAAATTAATTTATAAACATAAGAGTCGAGGAAAACAGGAATGATATAACATTACCAAAGTAATAAGCTTTCTACCTCTATGGCTGAAGCAATTGTTTGTATTATACGGTCAAATACACTAGTTCTCTCCACTTCAAAGGACCTCCAGTGGAGCAGACATTTGTATATGAGACAAGCTGCAATTGGTTTGCCTCCAGAAAAACTCAAATCTTGAGAAATGCACTTAATGAGCATGTCTTGGTTCTCCTGCGAAAAAGCATAACATCATACAAAGATGATTTCAGAATTTAAGCTGTCACTGTGTAATTATAGAAGCATAGTTGATCTGGTAGTTTTTCTGCATGCCAGCAGACCACTCGCCTGCTGCTTTTCATTTAGAGACTTCTGTGGTTTTTCCTCAGATGTAGGCTCCTTTGGACTTGCTACAGCAAGACTCATATCCTATACCAATAAACAAAACATATACATCAAAAAGGGGCATATGTTTAATTCACACCAAAAACGATACTGAACACATCAATCTACACTATTGAACGTAAATGCCATATTAACAAGCATATACATCAAAAAGGGGCATATGTTTAATTCACATAAAAAACAATGGTGGACACGCCAATCTACAACTATTGAACTTACAGATTTAGGTTTTGATTCTCCATTTGTAACATTTCCATTCTCCGTATTCTTCTGCAATTTCATCAAGAGAGTAATCTATACCACCTACTTCTATTATGAAAATCTATTCCCTCAAAAAAATTCTAACTAGAAGAGAATTGACAATTGCTTGTGCACCTGTATAATATTAGTCTTTGGCCGTGCAGATAAAGCTTTTCCAGTTGGTGACATGGTCAAAGCTTGTTGACGAAGCACTTGGTTCTCAGATTCCATATTGGAAAGCTTCTCTTCAAGCCTGGAACAAGAGACAAAGAGGAAGTAGAAAAAAGGAGACGGTGTCGGATGTATGTCTTACATTCTTTAAATGCAAAATCCAATGTTTCAGGAAGTCCATTTCAAAGAACATGGTGATTAATGATGCAAGTCTACTATGATACTGAATGCTGCTTGTTCATAGCTCAGAAATCATAAGATCAATGCCCATGACCATATCTAGGTTCAATCAGAAATAAAAAAAATGACATGAATAGTGGGAAAATCTGAGGTACTTCTGCTCTGTATGTTTGATCAAAAGACTCTTGATTAAAAGGTCAGATTAAGACAAAAACCTATGACGAGGGGTGAATAAGTTGATTCTCTCATAAATAGAGTTGATATTCATTTACAAACCTCTGCACGGAATCTTGAAGCTGATCTACTTTTCGCTCGGTATTTTCTAGTTTGTTCGCCAGCTCTATATTTCTGGCCTCAGCATCTCTGGAAGAATCTCTAGCCTCTTCTGTAGCTTTCTTTTCCGATGCCAGTACAACCTGCATAATTCGTGAAACAACTTTTCAACCAAGAGAAACATAAAGATCATCTTTATGTGTTCTTTTATACGAAATAGCAACCAATTAAAAATCAAATTTTTATTATTGGTTATTATTAACACAAGCATGGGAATCTTTTGAAGTTAATTCCTCCTCCTAGGCCAGCGCAGAAGCAAACTCAAGGTGGAGAATGAACTAAAGGAGTACACTTGCAGAAATTATGATACATAATATTTTGCAACATATAAGTCAAGCCTATTCACTTGATTCAGTGTTTATCCAGAAGAATCGATCAAATAAATGCACCGAAATTAATTCTGTTGTAGAGCTCCAATTATCTTCTTTTTTATAACTGAGCCCATGAGCACTGGCGGTGCCCAATTTGAAGCTCGGTGGATAATGGGCCCACCTCTCTATCCTTTTATACTTAAATACTAGGCTTTTGTCTAGCAATTAAAAGCCATTAGCACGATAAGACTGATATGTTCCATAGTTTCCATAAATTGATCAGTCTTGAGCTTTAATCAACAAGCCAATTAAAAAGTGATCGGATGTACTAGCACTGCATTTTTGGTCGCCATCAAAGAAGTTGACGTCACGGGCTTCCTCTTTCCCTTTAAAAATAAAACTGGTGAAGTCCATCTTAAAGTTGTTCAAACCCTTGTAGCACCCCAATTATCAAAGACATGGGAAAGACTTCCCTATGAAATTCAAACTACACGTAGAATTGGACGTTTGGAAAGGGGAGTTTATTTGCAATAATCAACAAGTCACTCACAAAGAATTAATGAGTTTACTTTCAATAACCAACGAGTGACTCGCAAAGAAAATAAAGAAACTAGTTGGCAGTTTTTACTAAGAATTGCATCCAGTTATAAAGATAATAAACCTTGGAGCAGTGACACCTTACCTTCAAATTTTCTACTTCAGCTGACAGGGCATTTATATTTTCCGTGTCTTGAACTATAACTGGGGTCTCTTTGATTACTGGAGGTGCTTCTTCAATTGCTCTCCGTGCTGCCTCCCGCTCTTGTACCACTTTAGCATTTGCTTCTTCTACTTGCTTTTGCATTGTATGCAATGCCTCCTGTAGCTTCGCAACTTCTTGGGCTTTAGTCTCCTCCAGCTCAGCCTGTATTAATCCAAAGTACAATGTTGTCAGTGTAAATGGGATGAACCAAGGGGAGACTTCCCTGGAAATAAGAATAACTTACTCTGAGCCGTTTCTCAAATTGCAACCTCCATGTAAGTTCTTCCACTTTCTTTTCAAGCTTGTCCTTGGCTTCTTTGAGAGCACCTGTCTCCCTTGCAGCCTGCATATGTAACCTCTCAGTCAAAAATGATCCTCCTCCTCTGAACAAGAAGATATGAAGACATTACTACCAAACATGATCACATAAATGCTTAACAGACCATTTTGAGATTTCGAAGCTCCTTCCGGGCTACCCGCCGCCTCCAACCACACTGAGTAATGATCGCAGCTCTTTGAAGACTTCTGTAATAAGAATAAGCGGTACGGCCACGTGAATGAGCCTGCAAGATAGCAAGAAAATGATGTATCAGATATTACACTCTTTCGACATTTCAAGCATTCATGTATCTTCTGCATATATGATAGGGAAGATCACAAGTGTGGCAATAGCAGTAGAGAGATAAGTTCCTGTATTTTAATTGCAGCTTTAGTGTGCTTCCGGTGTCTAAAGTCATTGCGAGCAACCATGGCTCTCATGCCTGTTTGCAACGTAATGGCAGAAGAATGCAGCATTGTATATGTTATGTGTTCAACATGACATCTGAAGTTCTTCTGAATCTTCAGAGCAGCTGCTTCACGTCTCAGCTGTTCATACAGTTTGCAGGACAGCATGGCTGACATTATGACAAACAAAATTAGTGAACTAAGTGTTAATAGTTATGAGGAAAAACATCAACAAGTCAGCTGATAAGAGAGTAAATAATTTTCCTCAGACAAGACTTGCAGTAAAGTTGAAACCTAATATGCACTTTTTATTATAAATTGGAGCAATTGACATATGTTTTCAAGTTTCCTGGCCAGGAGAACTCTAGAAACCAGTTGACTTCTCAGTGCTAGCTTAGTTTTATATCAACTACACAAAAACAGAACTGTAGATTTTCTTTTATCCATTGTATCAACTACACCAAAGTAGAACTGTAGAGCTTTTGAAGTGGTGGAATGCGACTTTTTGCAGAGTAGGCTGTTTCTTTTGGCTTTATTTAATTTTTGGTGCACCCATGAGCTTCCTGTCAGTGTAAGATGGCTGGCGTCCATCACAAACAACCATATTTTCATGTAGGTTCTCTACTTTTTTAAACTCCCCCCCCCGACACACACCCCATCAATAATTCATTTCTAAAAAAATAAGTAAATAATAACATTTATCTAAATTGAACTGAATCTTTTGAAACTTGAATAAGGCACCATGGGGAATATACAAGCAACATAAACCATATAATACAAGAAACATACCTTAAATTGGCTTCAAGATACCATATTATGCTAAAAGTCCGTTTAAGTTTTGAAAATCAAAGTCAACAATGTAAAGAGAAGCTACAACTACTCTTCCATAGAGACCAAAACATTCTTCAGAATAAAGTAGGGAGCAATGAAAATTTTCAATGACCTGAATTGTAGAATCTCAAATGACTGATTGAAACATACCTCGCCAACATGATTGCAACTGAATAGCAGCATGACGCAGAGAGACAAATTGTTTTCGCATAATGTATGTACGGCTTTGTCTTTGAATAATTTTTGCTGCATTTCCAAGTACCTCAGCTCTTCTAGCGTCAAGCTCAGCCATCTGTCCAGCCCGCAAAAAGACCTTTGTCTTTCCCATCTGTAAAGACAGGCATTCAGATAATGTAAAGACACTGAAATCTCTATACAGATTTCGTGAGGCCATGAAAGGTATATAAAGAACCTGTCTATTACTTCTCTAGCTCAGATACTCCCTCAGCAGTCAATAACCAACCCACTCTAGTTAGAGGATGAGACTATTTGATTCAGCAGGATATCAAAAATTTACCTGATAGCCCTTAAGTCCCTTCTTGTCTAGAATCATCTGGCATGCAACCTTGTCATCATAGCTGACAAGGGATTATTATAGATCATCAGAAAAATCAGAAAGAACTAATAGAAAAGAAGGAAATTCACTTATGACTTAAGAGAATAGAAGTTTCAGTTAGAATCCACACACAAGTAGGAAAACTTACCTTCCAGCTAAAACTTCTGGAGCAAGAACGCCAAATCTAAGAAGAAACTCATAAAATGTACGTCTAGTAGGATATCCAGCACAGCTGATTCTGATAGCTTCTAAGACACCCTAGAATAAAAAGAACAACTCATGTAAGGGCAAGAAGAAGTAACAAATCCATTACAATCGCAGGCACAAGGATAAGCATCAGCACACACTTACACCACATCGCAATTGTTGGATCACATTCAGATTCTCGAAGATACAAGGCTTAAGGGCATTATTAGGCTTCACACATCTGATGTAGTGAGGCTCTGT
The DNA here is from genome assembly GCA_039654485.1 of Withania somnifera. Taxonomy (NCBI): domain Eukaryota; kingdom Viridiplantae; phylum Streptophyta; class Magnoliopsida; order Solanales; family Solanaceae; genus Withania; species Withania somnifera. Next base: position 9,054,811 of record JBDJHY010000102.1, on the reverse strand, counting down.
TGAATTTAATGTTTCCATTAAAGATTGCAGTTGTAGCTGCAAGCATGTAAGAAAGGCTTCAGCAATCAGAAAAGTATCATTATAAAAAAAAATGTATACTAGAAGTTCAGATATGCTGTAATGAACCATTCTTTCTAGAAAGAGAAACAGGGAAAAACAAAAAACACAAATACAGAAAGCACTATAACACAACACAGTAGCAGAAATATGAATCTTTTGAGATGATTAAAGTAAAACCGCAATAAAAGAAACCAATAAAATTTAATATTGCGATAAAAGGAGTGGAGATGGAGGTGTCCAAGCTTTAACAACCACGGCATGCTACGGGTAAAAAGTAGCATATCAATCGGTCAATGACACGCGGACCTAACCAGACAAAGGCTACGCTTACTCTAACGGGAATTTACTAGGCATACAATTGAATAAGAATGGATAGCAAAAATACAGAAATTTCATGGTAAAGCACAACTTATTCAGTTACGTGAAACAATACATTATTCTATTTCTGCAAATGATTCTTGTACTGTTCTACATATTTGAAGCTCCTAGGTTGCAATAAAAACTAAAAGCAAAAGCTCCTCTTAGACATTTTTTGCAAGCAGCTTCTCTTAGATATACATCCATTAATCTTTTTTTTTTCCATAAACAGTATTCATTCATTACCAATGTCATGACTCAGATGTTACATCTGGTAGTTGTATCAAACTAGTTTTCGATATACTTAGAGTCAACATGCATCAGGGATTTATTATTTAAAGCCATCAGTAAAGTATGTATACTTGTCAGACTAATTAAGATAAAGATAACTCACACAATGGAAAACCCAGATAATAGAATTCATACATCTAGTTAAGCTATAAAGGGCAACAAGATACTTTTCTTTATTTGGATTGGTGAGACATTCTTTTTAATTGCTTCTAAAATCGGCATTAACCAAAATACTTGATGGAGAAAGATGAACTAACCTTGAAACGAGACCCTATGGAGGAGAATTTGGACGATTTTGATGATTCTTCAGGTAGAGGAGGAAACAAACCCGCCACAAAAGGACATTTTGAGGCCGTTAAGAGAACCTGATGTTCTGCAACCACATAATCTTTGTTCTTATCCAGAAACATATCTGCTTGATATGTAACCTGCATATCATATAGGACGCTTTGGCCTTACATTGAAACTGTGAAGGTATAGATATTTCCAAAAGATGAACTAGTCAGCACCTCTCCAGCATAATGAGATATAGTAAAACTCGTCCGTGAAAGTTTGGGTTTGATGAAGCGCTTGTTTTTAGTGAATGTTTGATACAGCTTCTGAGCAAATGTTTCATGAGTAGATTTAGGAAACATACTGCAAGAACCAATAATATGAACATAAATTATATCATAGGCTGATGAACCAAAAACAGAACTAAAAATATAAGATATTTTGACAAATTAATAATCAAGCATGTATACCAGGCTTCATCTAACAGGGCAATAATTCCTCCAGGTTTCTGCAAGTTTTCAACTTCAGTTGTTACAATTTAAGTTACCAAGAGACTGGGGCTAGAACTAATAACGAATCATAGCATCGCATGACAAGTTACAGAGATATACTTCTTTCAGACAAAATGAAAAAAATCAATCAATAAACAATGAATCAAACATGTTGAAGACCTTTTCGATCAGATCCAGCATGTCTTGGTTGTCAACAAACTCTATGTAGCTCCAATTAATCTCTTCTTTTTCATATTCTTCTTGTTCCATCTTGAACACGTGCTGAAATAATAAGATGGAGTGACATTATTAAATACCCAAGAACCCCCCTAATAAGCAAAATGGTGGGGCTGCAAACACATTGCCTCTGTAATCATATACCTTTAACAGATAGAAACTACAGAAATCAGGAAAACAGTTTCAAAATGCAAGAATGAGATATAACCTGATTAAAATGTTGTTGCAACTTTTCATTTGTAAAATTGATGCAGAATTGCTCAAAACTGTTTTACCCAGGAAACTGTTAGAAAGGCACCACTAGTGTTTGAAGTAAGCAGCAGCAGAGGATATGTCATACTGAGATTACCTGTTCGTTTTAAAACTCTCAAACCCATAAATATCAAGAACTCCAATTATTGATTTGGAGTTTGGATCCTGGCCAATTGAGATGTTTATCTTTTCCACAATCCTGGAGTCAATAGACGAATATTTAAAATACAAAAGAAGACAGAAATATGAACACCAAACAAGTATGTGTATATGTCTGTATTTGCCTTGCTTACCAGTCAAAAAGGCGAGAATATGTGGTTTTAGCCAAAGCATCCCTGCTACCCAGAGCAGCTTCTGGATCAAGAGTCCTTGTAATAACTTCCTCAGGTGTGACCATCACACGTGTAATTAGTGCATCTTCCAAGCTCTTGGAATCACATCTATCAACTCTTATTCATAAGATCCAGCAGAAATAACAAATCCAAAATAAGAACATGCAGTAAATTCAAAAGTATAATAGACCTACTTGAGCAACTCCGCCGTCATATTGAGATGAAACCGAGACTGCCCATCCTTAATCACAGAAGAGTCAATCTCCTCGCCTTTTGCAAATTCAACATTACCAAGGTGAAGAATTGCAGCAACCACCCTGAAAATTGCATCCTGAACAATTTTTTTAAGGTGTTAGCAATTCATGTTAACCGCAAAGCAATTAGTTGGGAGAAAGACTAACCTGCTCTTCTTTGCTGATTCCTACTATATCCATAGCTCTTCTTGTTGCAAGATATTCTTCAGCATCATTTACTCCATCCAATTCATAACATTTGGACTGATTAAGATAGTGAAATGATTTTGGGTTCCCTAGTTTATATCTCTCTAGCTCCTGCAAAGCAAAAGAATATCATAATTATGTGCATCACCAATGTTAGATCAGCTAAACAGCTAAAGACGATTAAAAAACAGCATAGACACCTCAGCTGGAGCAGCACAGAGAAGATAAAAACAATGGTAGTTTCTCTCAGGATTTGAGATTTGACAGACACGAGACCTCTCCAGAAGGTAAGTTCGTATAGCTGCCCCAGATATCCTCCCACTCTTATCAAATTGTATCTCGACAAATTTACCAAAACGACTGAAAAGCAATTTATCATTTACATCACGAAAAGGATCATTCATATTTAGAAATCATCAAAGAAGTTGCTGAAGAAATTAGCATCTACTGCAGCATCAATTAAGTTACTAACCTTGAGTTGTTGTTTCTCACAGTTTTGGCATTTCCAAATGCTTCAAGAACGGGATTGGACTGCCAGTCAAGTGTCAACAATAACATGAATTTTGAGACAGTGATTTGATAGAGTAAGACCAGTTTCAGCAGAAACTGCTGATGATATATTTAAATTGAAGCGAAAGGTCATCTTACTTCTAGAACTTGTTGCTCTACAGTTCGTCCTTCAACACCTGACCGACCCCCAAGATATGCAAGATAACGCATAAGCATCTTAGTAGTTTCAGTTTTACCAGCACCACTTTCTCCACTAACCAAAATTGAGTTGCTTTTTCCCTCATTGATCATTGCCCTGAGACCAAAATGAGAAATAATACATGAGAGAAATCATGTCAAAGCAAGTACAAAGAGGAACACACATCAAAAAAGAACTCAACCTATATGCAACATCTGCAACTGCAAAAACATGCGGACTCAGCTCCCCAAATGCTGCTCCTTTGTACTGTTCCATCATGTGAGTGTCGTACAGATGAGGCAATCTTTGGAAAGGGTTGACTGCAATCAGTATGTTCCCAGTATACGTCTAGAAAACAGATAAGCAAAAACTAAGAAAACTTTCTCCAAAGAACAATAAATTCATTGAATATAATTAGCAGGTGTTGACGATCAATTTGTGTGATTACAAGGAAAATCAGAGCTCTTACATAAATTTCATTGAGCTCATATCGGGTGGCCAGGTTTTGCAAAACTCCAGGTTCATGTAAATAGGAAAGTTTGGTCATATCATCTACACCTCCAGGAGGAGCCTCGGTATCTTTAGGAAAAACTTTAGTGATATTTGCAACAACCTGAAATCAACAGTTTGAACCTATTAAAACCTTAGATAAAAAGATAAAACTTCGTACACAACCAAAAGAAATGCAAGAACTGACTTATTGATTGGAATGAAGTGTTAAAACTACAGGGACTGGCAGACTGCAGGTAATCCGAAAGTGTCCTCCAGAAATACTACTCATTTTTGAGTGAGTTAATGACTGCATGACTAGAGGAAGTACAACATAAAACTTAACACTACAAGAAGAACGTGATTAGCAAAGTTACAATCCAAAAGCATCAAATGTTCATTGGGAGCCAATATGATGATAGACAAGGGTGGATCCGACATATTGTGTGTGGGTTCGCGGACCCAGTTGCTTTAGCTCAAACCCTATATGCGCATTGAAACAATCACTAAATGTTTATAAATATCAGATAGTGAACAGTTAGTTAAGTAAACTAAGTTCAAGTCAATGTAGGAACCAGTAAACTTTAAATCATGGATCCACCTTAGATGATAGACAATCAAAACAATAACATTTACGCTAACTTAAATCAGAGAAAAATGATACTTTGGTGCATAAAGGAGGTGACATGCAAAAGTGCATGTAAAGCAAAAGCGATGCATGAAGAAACAAGGATTGATATTTAGAAAAAATAATCCAGGTGTAAATGCAAAAGAAAGCCACACCATCGTTATGAAAAGTGGTCATCAGCTTCATCACCCTATATACTTTTTGAATTCATTTAAAAGAAAGTAAAGAAAAGTGAACTGATCTAAGGACATGTAAGTAACTTGGTTCATGGTGTCTGTCAAAAAGGAAAGCTTATACTATAGACCTGTTCTAGTTTCTCTCCAGATGAAGCATTCCACAGTTATGGTGAACCGGCACATAGGTCTAACATGTGCATTCCAAGCCCTATTTGAGGCCTGAGGGGTCTAGTAATTATTTGCATTAGCTAGAAACCGGAATGTGTTAGTTCTCAGTAACATCCATTGGTCACAACCCAGAACGAGTTTTAAGTACGTTTTGAAATACATTCAGTATGGCACTTGGAGGTATAGCATGCATGCATATTATATACATATCTGCACGCATAAATACACATACAAAAGTAGCATGTCATATGTTCCTTGGGGTATAAAAATTATCTTTAGGAAAAGGAACCAAATGCAGGATATTTCACCTCAAATAGAATACAAAGGACCGACTTCTCAGTAAAAAAAATATCTACTTTCACCAGTGAGGTGTGTGGCCTGAGATCCATTAACAAGTTAAGCATATATGAACAAATTAACTCATTGTTGCTTCAGATTGACACAAAATATGGCCCTTGAACATATATTGCTGTTACAAAACCAAATACTCACTTCTTTCCCATTGGAGGTTTTAACAAGAACATCTTCACCATGTATTTTGATTACTTCTCCATCTTTCCATGCCAATTTAGGGTCTTCCACCCAAACATGAGAACCAACAATAATGTTGACTGATGCCTGCAAAGAGTTACTTGCATGAGATACCAAGAGGCCAATGATTACTGCAGGAAATGTCGGCCATTTAACTAAGACTTCAAAAAAATTAATCTTTATACATAGTATTCAAATAAAATGGACATGAATTGAGTGGATTCATATATCCAATTCCGACTAATTTGCGATTGAGGCATACTTGACTTATTAATTGGTACACAAGATCAGAGAATTCTTCAACACAAGTCCTTAAACTATGTTCATATTACGAGGAGATATTAAGAAATAACGGAGGAAGAGAGGGAGGGGGGGTAATTTGTCCAGTTTTAACATTTTTTACAAAAATTGAAAAAGCGCTTTGTCTAGAAACTAAGAGATGGAAAGAAAAAGGCAAGAAAAGCAAGAAACTTTTTGAAAAGAAGAAAATGCAAGAGAAAAGTGTGAAATTTATACATGCAGTTGAACCTCAGAATCCAGCCTGAAAAAGATATCATGCATCTAAAACAGTAGTCTCCTTCAGTGTTAGGCATAGGGGTCCTTCTACTACACTCTCCCATAGTAAGAAAAGAAATTATAGGAAATTTGAAAGCAATACCCATAGCTTAACAGACAAGAGCCACCCAACGAGTGAAACTATCAGTCTAAACTTCCTTTCTCTCTTTTTTTAACATTGTCTAAACTTCCTTGCTCTCTTTTTTTAACATTGTCTAAACTTCCTTTCTCTTTGAACAGGTAAGATAGGCTAAAATGTGAATATGATGAAGCACCTCGTATATCGAAAAGTTTTCCAAACATATCTTAACATGAGAAAGCTCTAGCGAATACTTCCCTAAATACAAAGAAAATTGGAATCTTTAAATAAAGGATGACAATTTTGGAGTAAATATCAGGGGAGGACCGGGAGGAAAGAACTGCTAGATGATTTCATTCCATCTATCTAACCTTGGTGGACAGAGTTACCCAAAACTTGTTAGTGTTGGTGGGAAATAGCAGGAACTAAATGGATTATTGAGGTGCATGCAAGTGGGAGTGGCCACCAAAGTTAATAGAAAAAAGGGGTTGATATTTCAAGGAAGATCATAAAGCTGGTCATATGTAAGAAACTAATAAATCTCCATTACAACTCAATTGAACCATATCAAATAAAAATAGAAGTTGAACAGAAATTTCAGAAATTTACTTTTCTCACAACCTTCCCGCTTCTTTTTTTTAACGGGCTCCTTTAAGTGGCGACGTATTTCATTCCTCTTTGAAAATATTATGTTGTAATACTTTTCAAAACTAATGCAAAATTCTTTCTCGAATAATGAAAGTGTTATTGCATTGATAAAAGTGAAAAAGAAACATAACTTTTTTTGGGTAAATAAATGATATATTACCAAGTATATCAATATGTTCAGATAAAAAACACTATTAGTTGGACAAAGTCCCAACTATAGTGGGGCAAACAAATCAAGACTCAACAGACACCAAACCCCCCCTAGCGACTCACTTATGGATAAAATTTCAGCTCTTCTAACTTCCTTGGTAGTCTTGGCACTTGTGTTCCCTCTGTACATAAACAAGAAACATAACTTTGTTTATGCCGTATCTCTTTCCAAGCTTCTCATCAGATTACATTTGGAGTACATTGATTCATCATTCATGAAATATTTCTGAAGCACAAAGTGTCTGAAAGAACACCTGCTTGTAGTAATTTGACTAAAGGCACTTTTGGTACTTAGATGCTAAAGTGATGTTTAGGGCTTTAGACAATGATATTGGTCGTAGACTTCCATACAAAAGGTGTGGCTTCTATCCGAACTATTCCCATTCCCCTAATGTGATTAGAAACAATTAAAAATAAAATGTTGAGAGTTGATGTTTATATGTTCCTTTTTCTCATCAAAAGTATTCTAAACATATTGCATGTGCTATGACAATGGCTAGTACACATTATTCTTTTATGCAAGAGATCAATACACATAATAATTTGCTGTAGTGTTTTTAGGACAAACTCACATTTTAAATTCATATTAATATGGTTGTCCTTTTTTAACAGAAAATGATATCTTAATCAATTTCTTCCCTTTCTGCAGCATCAAGAAGTCCCATGATATATATTCGCAAATATCCATCTTATCACCCATGCTTCGCTCATTTTACATCTCAATTTTTGGACCTACGTAATTACTAAGGAGACTCTACAAGAGATTAGTGGTCGTAACTGAAATTTATCTCGATGATTCAGAATTCAATGTGTCTACTGTGGCAAAGAGACTGCTTTTCTGAAAAAATGTATTACATTCTTTCTTTTTTTGATAACCGAGAAATCCCTGAAGGCATATTATGCGAGATTCAGAACTCGATCGATAATGGGCTAACTTCACAACCTCTCTCCACTAAAATAGTAGAATTTTCTCAGCAGTAGGATTTGAACATGTGACATGTGCCTATTCTCAGGCGTAGGGTGACAGACAACCCACAAATCATGTGTTGTGTGTGCTCTTACACATAACCAAACCCTGGGGAAAAACCCATTCCCTATAAGCAGATGCAATCCAATATTTAAAGGATATGTGTATCCTTGTAAAGGCTTGTTAATTATTTCACTGGCCAAAAGATTCAAATCTAATGATTCCATGTCCTTCATCTTTCCACTCTTCATATCGTTCTTTTCTTTATCCATTACAAATTCAAACAAAACAACAGTTGAGAGAGTCGAGAGAGTTAGGAGTTCTCCGGAACTTCTATTTGAGTGCACATTAGAAGATTCTTAAGTGGTTTGTTATATCTTTGGAGTAGGAATCCACCTTGCTATTTCACCGGGGTAGCGACGAAATCTACTATCACGACAATGCCTTCCGTGGCGTTATGCAAAACTCTATCCCAACTTCTATTATTAATTGTTACATCTTATTTATTATTATTATTACTATTGTGAATGGTACTTCTATTTCTAATATTTCCCAGAAAACATATGGATACCTCTAACCAGATAAAGTTGCAATATCCACCCCTCCAAAGTTCAAGTTGCAATTTCTAATTTCAAATCCAGAATTGTTACTACAAACAGCCTCTTAATTAACACTACATACGACCTCTTTTAACATGCGGATTACTCACTCTGTTATTCTAGTAAGATAAATTACAATTCAGTTGTTAATTCTAGTGTTATCTCTCTCTTGCATTCAAATTTTACAAAATAACTTCAAGGAAATACCTTTGAACTCTATCCTCATATATATGGCGTAAATTTCTAGTCATATACAGGCATAAAAACCTCATAGACATATATACTAATTTCGGTCCAATTCCTATATATTTCACACATAATTAAAAAAACGCTAGTATTTCCTAATGATGCCAGATTAAAATTTTGTCCACACAACAACCTCAAAAAACTATTTAATAAACCGCAGACAGACTCAGCGCTGAACAGATTTGACTAGAAGAATAGCCAATAAGCAATCCATCTACAAGAAATGAAACGACAAGGAACCTCATCGTTTCAACATAGACTTACCATTGACGAGTTTTGGACTATCGATCTCCTGCTCTCCAACTCATCAAAGCTAAGAGAATCGAAGTTTGACTTGGTGAGTCAGATCGAACTACAAATATTCCACCCGAAGTAGGCGAAGTATAAGAAGAAGACAAAGCTTGCCTCCGATGAATCACAGCTTATGGTAAAGCGAAAACCGTTTCTGTTTGTTCCTCTAGCTATTTATATATGTGTGTATGTATATGGCTCCGTATGTATTTGTGAAGAAAATGAGTAGGACTTTCTCTAAAAGCGATGCAAAATAGGTTCTTTTCTTTCTATTTTGTCGTCAAAATCCCTTTTTTTACTTTATATTTCTAGCTTGGCAGCAGCTATGGTATATTTCTCTCTCTGGTTTGAAGCTTTTACTTTTTTTTTTTTTTGGGTCTGTACATTTTCATTTGCTGTGTTTTCCTATCAGCTGGGTAGGCGGTGGGCCACCATTCTAAGCGGTATTTCTTGTAAATAGTAAGAAGCGAGGGGCTCTGAACACAAAAACCGACAATTTTGGCGGATATCTGTATTTATGTTGATTTGTTCGGCATTTTATTCTACTAATTTACGGTGTTTCCCCCCCCCCCCTCCTCCCCCATTTCGGACAAATTCGAACGTTACTGGTAATTTGAATTTTACAGCGTCGATGGTTTCAATTCTCGCTGGTACTAGTCGTTTCTTCGATTTTGGAAACTGAATTACAAGTAAATTACATTCTTGAATGCTTCTACTAATATACCTAAAAATAAATTTTAGAAAATGTAATACATAGTTTATCCTAATCTTATAGTCAACTTGAAATTACATACTACTTTTTTTTAAGACAATCTTTTACACATCAGTTTGATTACTAATTCTAAAGCATGTGCCACAAGCTTAGTACAAATTTCATTAAACAATAGAAAGAATATTTATAAGAATGAAAGAAATGAATTGCACAATTTTTTAAAGAAAAAATATATGTCTAAATCCATGGATAATGAGCTCACATGATCTATACATTTTATTGTCATTATAAAATCGAATGAAATCGAAAAGGTATCATTAATTTTCAAAGAGAAATATTTCTTATATAATATTTCGATTATGTCAGCCATTATTATAATTTTTTTTCTTTTGCGATTCTTCAAATACACAAATATTCAATTGAATAGAGTTCCTCTTTATGATAGTTTAATAAATATGAATATGAAGAATTAATACATATTTCCGTCCCAACTTTTTTTTCTCAAGAGAATACCTGATCTTTGCGACAGCTCTATGACATCCTCATGCTTGTTCTGAATGATATAAATACCATATTTTAAACTTATGTGCTATTTGATGTGTTCTGCATATGCTTGAAGCGCGTGAAAAGCCTCAAAATGAACTTTTTAATTTACAGGAGAAAAAACCTTTTTTATTTCATTAAAAATTTTCCTGTTTTTCTTTTCTCTTTCTACATTTCTTTATTTTCCGTTCTTCTTGTTTCTTGTTTCTTGTTCTTCCATCGTCACTTTCACCCGAGCTCCTCCGCCTCGTTTTCTTTTTTCTTTTTTTAGTTTTTTCTATTCGTTATTTATTTCTTGTTTTAGTAATAAATTAAGACCCAATATATGAAATGGATATGTGCCCGTTAACCATTACTTCACCTCTGTTTCTCTTTTTAAAATAAATTAAAGATTCAAAGATCCCATTTACATTTTGTAGTTTAATTTTGTGCCTTTTTCGTTTTCTTATTCTTTTTCCATTCTCTGGTAATAACATTTGGTGGGTTTAGTAGCAATTTACAAATTCATGATTTTTTATTGAAAGTTAGACTTTTTATATTTTGATTACGAGGTCGTTTGATTTGATTTTCCATGGATTTGAGGATGACTTCAATGATTTCAAATGATTTTAATTTAATTTAGGCTTCCTTTCATTTTTCATGGAGGTGGTGTTGATAAAGTTGCCAAAGAAGAACAAGAAAAAAAGTAAAAAAAAAGAACTAAAGTAGTAACGAACATGGAACTCCTTCTTCCAATCTGGGAACCAAAGGATTGGGGCTGACAACAAACACACCACTTTGCCTTAGACTTTATTGGAACAAAGCAAAAAAGGAAGCGGAATGGAGAAAGTAAAGGGACAAGGGCTGTCTTGCTTGGCGCGAAGGTTGCTGGGTCGGGGGTAGAGTATAGTACTAAAGGTCCTAGGACTTCTAGGCGTTTTTTTCTTTTGGACCAATAGGAAAAATTCAATTCAGTGGACCTTTCGATACAATCAAATAGAGGAAAATTCCTGGATCACCCCTGGAGAAGAACCAAAAGAAAGGTAAGGAGAAGGGGACATCGTTAGTGCATAACAGACAAATTTGAAATTTCAATCTCAAAGAAAGGTATAGGTGAAATTTGGAACAATCATTTAATCTTTATTTTTTCAATGCTAAGAAACAAATCCCAAATTATATGATTGGATGATCAAGCTTGCTAATCCGAGCTAAGAACAAGAAATATGTTGCATCCTAACTCACACGTAAGTGTACACAATCGTACAAGTAATTTAGTGGCTCTTATGAGCCGGATGTCGAACCCACAGGGACTTGATTGTTATCTTAGTGTAGTAAATGAATCTTGTAGTAAATTAAATAGTTATACAACTGTGTATGACAGGATAAGAGATTTGATTTTAAAACTATGCTAAGCTTTAACTATGAGGAATTAAATAAGACTTTGAAAGAAATAGCAAGTGTTAACAATAGAGATGAATATTCCAGGGTTATGGCATTGTACACATTCATTCATGGTCTCAGTTTTCCATAGACATAATTTACATCTCTAATTGTTGATTCAGGGTTAAACTTATGCAATTAGGGATATATATTCCTTTAATAAACTATCTATATATGCCACGATCCGATTTCGAGGATCATGATGGCACCTACTATACCACCAGTATGAGAACCAAACCCCGTAGTCCGAAGCCGAAGTGAAGGACTACTACATTTAATGCTGAAGAATATCAAAAGTCGTATGAAAATACTAAGCTTGAGGAATTAAATAAGAAAAAAATAACTACCCAAAATCTGGTATCAGTGTCAAACAAACCGCTAAGTATAGAATGATAAAACTGAAAGAAATGCAATATGAAGATGTCTCTGAAGCAAAATAGAGATCAATAAACATAAATCTGAAGAGAAGCAGGATCAAGCTAGATGTCAAACTCACCCTGAATCTCCGAGGTGAATAGAATCGGAACGAACAACGATTTGTGTATCACGAATGGGAACTTGTACTCGGATCTGCACATGTGCAAGTGTAGTATAAGTACAAGTCACCGAAGCAACCCATACTCAGTAGGCTTCGAGGGCCCACTGAAAGCATAACAACAATAAAAGCAATAAATAACAGAGTAGACAAGGGTTATAGAAGCAAATAGAACAATACAGACAACTAGGAACTCAAGTACGAATAAATGTCACATAGATAGATAGTGCTAGCTAATCACATAGCAGGATCGTAGGTAATGGAAGAGAATGTACCCAGCATCCTTGCAACAACATATGTGAAAATATACACAATAAATAATGGAAATCAAGGAAGATAAGGAGTAGAACATGGTCGGTATACCCGTAACCTCAAGTGAAAGGATATTTGAACAAACAGAAGTAATAAGCACTAATCCCATCTAGCATGAAACAACAAGAATCCAACAAGGACAACTATACATTAATACAGTTATAAAGTAAACAGTTAAAAGCTGACAAGTCCCCCAGAAAGAAATGCAGCGTACACCATAAGATTCACGCTCACCGTAGGCCTTACATCTCAGTCAGGGTACACTAAAGAAAACAAGTGCAGAAAAGTAACAAACACATGATCGTCATAGAACCTCACATCCCATTTTCAGAACCACAATAAATCATAATCGGCACATCGTACCCCGTAATAATGTTATTCTCAGGCATATAATGCCTCATATTAATCATACCGTCAAGCATAGCTCGATAAATCAGGGCTTACAACCTGTATATTATATCATATCATATCATATCATATCAGAAATATCCGCTAGCCGTGCTCGGCAAGTCAAGATATTCAACGCCGATATATCTGGTAGTATCACCTATGGTCATCAATAATCAAATTATGTTATCACAACTGCTAGTACCACATATGTCAAAAGCTATACTCACTGCCGTAAGATAACGGTCTCAAGTCCCAGCGCTATACTCACTGCCAATTCTGGGTCGGACTCAAGTGCCAGTATTTAGTAATAAAACCAGATATATATGTATGTAAGTTCTGGTGCCAGGAGGTGAAGCTTGGACTAAAACAAGTAAAAATAGTGTTACCAGATGCTCGATACCATGTCGAGACTAAACCAGTAAAAGAAAATTACTTATATTATTATTATTGTGTTCTCATTAGATCTTTATATTGCTATGAAATTCTATCATCAAATCATCTGCTATGGATCTTTATCATCAATTTATCCGCTAACCATCAAGGCTCCTAATCAGAAGGTGATACTACCCAACCCCAATGCACTCTCATCAGAGCCTTAGGCTCGGTCTCTCCGTATAAAGAATGCACAACATATCAATAACACATAAGTATATATACAAATATAATCATGAGATATCCACATCCTATGCCCTACATAGGTATCTATAATCACATACTATGTCTTGGCCCATATCACTAGAGTGCCAACATATCAATTCCAACATAGAAAGGACGAAAGAACGATACTAGGGTGCTAAGGATGTTATTTAGTATAGTTATTAAAGCTATAAACCCAGAGATAGCCCCACAGAGCCTACCTGTCATCCGGTGATCAAGCGTTGTAATCTCATGAATATTTCTCCAACTCATATCAAATGATCACCGAATGATCTGAATCTTGCGTTAATGAATTCTATATGT
>JBDJHY010000102.1:9022178-9040084 GCA_039654485.1 Withania somnifera | reverse complement strand
TGGAATTATGATGAATTAACAATCTTAGGAGTAATGTATATCCAATTAATGATGAATTATACAAAAATAACTGAGTTATGGGATGATTTCATCAACCTCAATCTCTAGTCCATTAATGGTGGAATTTAAGAAAAATAAGGAAGAGGAAGAGAAGAACTTACCCAATTTCGTGGAGAAATCGAAGGGGAAATGTTGAGAAGATTTTCCTTGGACTTGGAAAGGTGGTTGGGGAAGTATTTTTGCTCTAGAACTAAAGGATTAGTGGTTTTTGGTTGAAATAACAAAAGAGTTCACTACAAGAAATATAAACTGCTGGTCACAGTACTCATCGCGATCACGTGAGGTGACTTGCGATCGCGTGGTACTGGAGGATCAACCATCATGATTACATGGAAGTAGGCCGCGATCACGTAGAGTAAGGTCCATTTGGTCATCCTGATCACCTAAGCTAGGCTCGTGATTGTGATTCACATTGGTCACTGCATTGCGATCGCGTGAGCGAGGCTAGTGATCACGAAAAGGACCATGACCTGCTCAGCTGCAATTTCTCAAAATTTACACCAGGGTATTCAGGTATCAAATGGAGTCCAATTTTGACAATACAAATATGTAAATTGCATGGAAACAACATTCTAGACTCAACAAAATCGACAAAATTGAAATCCGAGGTCATTTACAAAAAATGACCCCTCAAACCAAATGTATCAAAAAGTGCATTTCTCCACCATCACCTCAAAATGCAATAACAAGTCCAAAATTTATACCAATACCTCACCTAGCCTAAAATCAACAATCCAGAGCTACTGGAAATGTCAGAATTCCATTCCGACACTCCAAACATCAAATACCACTCAAGCTCCACTTTAGGTCATAAACTTAACTAAAATCCACAATTCTGCATAACTTTCAAAAAAAAAACTCCAAAACACAAACTTAAGGTCAATCTTGACTTTGTTTGGAATTCTGGAGCTAACAAAACTGTCAAAATTTAAATTCGAGCTCGTCTTGGAGGAAAGTTGACTTTGGTCAATGAATACTTAGTTGTAAGGTCTAAAATAGGAAATTCGAGATATTTCTCAACTGAGTCGCCAGGGGTCCAAACTATCGATCCCAGCAAGTCATAAATGATTACGACAACTATCAAAATGCTCTAGAATACAAAATGTCACGTATTTATCGCAAATGACCATGAGGGTCATTACAAAAAGGTTCTTGAGACATTCAATAACAATATCTACAAAATTATAAGTCCAATGTTAGCTCCTCATTTTAGATTTTCAGAGTTACAAATGCCTCAGTCGGAGAATGAGGTAAAGCACATGTCAAAAGTTTCTTAGGCTAACATAGTTGGTAGTATTATGTATGTTATGGTTTGTACACATCCAGATATTGCTCAATATGTAAGTACGGTCAGAAGATACATGGCTAATCTAGGAAAAAGGCATCGAGTTGTTGTCAAATTGATATTGAGTTATCTCAAGGGAGATTTTGATGTTGGCCTAACCTTTTGTAAAATTGGTCAAGTTATTTCAGTTCTCAGTTATTCTGACTATGCAGATAATCTTGACAGAAAGAGGTCCACAACTGGATATATTTTCACTCACGTTGGAAGTGTTGTGAGTTCAAAGTTGACTCTGCAATTAATTGTCGCTTTATCTACAACAAAAGAAGAATATTTAGAAGCAACAGAAGTAGTAATAATTTACTTTTTGAAAGGTTTGGTGGAAGAATTGAGTTTGGTTCAACAAGAACCAACTCTTAAATGTGATAGATAGAGTTCTATTCATTTGATTAAAAATTAGATATTTCACAAGTGCACTAAACACATTGATGTTAGATTCCATTTTATTCGAGATATTATTGATGAGGAAACTATCAATATTGTAAGGTTATCATAGATGATAATGTTGTAGACATGTTGACCAAGATAATGCCACTGGCCAAGTTTGTAAACTACAAGGACTTGCCCAGAGGATGCATTAACTGGTGCAATATTGAGAAAATAGATGTTACATGAAGCTAGTATGTTCAACAAAGGTTTGATTCTTCCTGTTTATTACAATGGGATAGCCCAGTAAGCTTAGAAGTTTTGGTCGGAGTTGTTCATACACATGCTCGGAATGCAAACAAGGTGGAGATTGAAAATATGGTTTGCTTTTTATGGGATTTAATTTAGGTGGAACAAAAATTTTGTGTGTTCATTTATGTTTCTAGGAAGTGAACTTGGAGAGAAAGAAAAGATTTGTGGATAATAAATTTTTTATTTAATTTTTCTTTTTTTATTTGTGCTTGGGGCCCCAAGTTTTGTCATTTATAAAACAAATGGTCATTTTTCATTGTAAAACCATCCTAAATTCATAAAAAAAAAATCATCGTGAGAGTAGAGGGTTGAGAGAACAATTCTCTTACATGTATTTGGGATGTCTCTCCTTTCTTTATTAATATAAAAGTAGTTGTTCTCAGATGGGTGTAGGATCATTCTTTTGTTCTATCTTTTGCATTTTTTTTTCCATTTCCACTAACATAGAAGATGGAGGAAAGGAACGTGGAAAAGTGAACTATGAGATGGAGAAGAAGAGGGCTTTTCTTGGAAGTGAACTTGGAGAGAAAGAAAAGATTTGTGGAGGATAAATTTTGTATTTAATTTTTCTTTTTTTTATTTATTCTTGGGGCCCCAAGTTTTGTCATATATAAAAAAAGATGGCCATTTTTCATTGTAAAACCATCCTAAAATCATTAAAAAGGATTTCATCATAAGAGTAGAGAGTTGAGAGAACAATTTTCTTACATGTATTTGGGATCTCTCCCCTTTCTTTATTAATATAAAAGTAGTTGTTCTCAAATGGGTGTAGGATCATTCTTGTGTTCTCTCGTTTACATTTTTTTCCATTTCCACTAATATAAAAGATGGAGGAAAGGATAGAAGATGGAGGAAAGGAATGTGGAAAAGTGAACTATGAGATAGAGAAGAAGAGGGACTGGGTGGTTACAAGGATTAAGAAGTGGGATACAAGAGAGAGGACTAGGATGATGGCACAGAGGATAATAGAATTGGATTATCGGGATAGGAGGAAGTGGACAATGACATAGTAGGGGCTGAAAAGGGATTGGATAACGGTAATAAAGAGTATATCAAGATTGAGAGATTTTAAAGTGAGAGATGTAGGTTTGTACCTATTGGTCATTGTGGAGTAATAAAACTTTGTTCATAAAAAATTACATGATGAGCAACGTAAAGTCTGCTTGATGAAATATGAAAGCACAAGTACCCTTCTGTTTTCTACTGTAACCTAAGAAAACGCAAGGTAAAGATCGATACTAATTTTATGATTTTTGTAAGGATTCATAAAAGGTTAACATATGATACCCAAAAACTACAAGTAACGAGTAATCAGAACTATGAATATAGATAAGAGAAATCAAAGATTGAAATTTAAGAGAGGGACTAATCATCCGATTATGAAGATAACTGGATTTGGAGAAAGCATGTCCACAAAAACTTAAGGAAAGAGATAAATTTGCAAGAAGATCAACTCCCTTTTCAACAATGATGTAGTTACGACATTTAGGAGCTCTGTGTTTTTCAAGAGTCTGAGGGTAAGTGACGCGATGAGTTAAGCGTATTTATTGGAAAGAAGTAAATACATAGCATTCACCACCCCAATCAGTTTGAATGGACTTATTTTTTCAACTAAATTGAGTTTCTGCCATTTTAATAAAATTGTTAAAGATGGTAAACACTTGAGATATAGAAGTCATAAAGAAAATCCATACATATTTGGAATAGTCATCCAAAAATTAAACAAAGAACTTATTTCCATTAACAGAATCAATTGGAGAAGGTGCATACATCAGATTAAACTAATTCAAAAGGAAAATATCTTGACACATGAGATGAAGCTAAATATAGACGACGACTATTGACAAGTTGACATGGGCTACAGACTGGGTAGAGTTTACTGCTGAAAATTGGAAGATAAACGCTGGGAGCCAAATGACAGAGAATGGACTTATGAGAATGACTAAGTCAATCATGCCATGTTTGGAAAGGAACCTTGACAACCAAAAATGCTCTAGGTTGAGATGGAACGAGAGGTAAAAAAAATGATAAAGGTCACGCTTAGTCAATTCCTTGAAGAAGAACCTTTCCTTCTAGATCTTTTATAAGACAACAAGAAGGTTGAAACTAGATTATGACATTGTTATCAGGAGTAAATTGATAAACACTAAGGAGATGTAATTTGAGAAAAAAATTAAGAAAAATGAAAAGACCGAGAAGGAGATGGAATAAATGGAATACAAATGTCAATTTTATGGAGTTTATAACCATTACCAATAGAAAGTGATTCATTCCCACAATAGTCTGAGGCATTGGAAAGATTTTCAACTTCCAATATGACATAATTTGTAGCACCTATGTCAACACACCAGGAAGGGCCTAAGACAATTGATGGGGAGAGAAACATTGGCTTGAGGTCAAAGTGTATTAGGGTGGGAACTGGTTGTTGAGTCAATTATAGCAATTTTTTCATATGACTAAGTTTCACAGATTTGGAAAATGGAACAATTTGATTTCCACCTATTGTCATTGCATTTGGGATTGCATTGTTGGGACTGATTTTTTTATGGATTGGAGTTGTACAAAGGGCGAGACTGTAGTCCTTGATAATTGGAAATATTAGTCAAGATAGTGACATAGGCAGATTCATCTCTAAGTTTTTGTTCTTCTTATAGGAGAAGACCAAAAAGTTCATTACAAGTGATAAGAGGAGTGAGAAGGTTGATGGTCATGCAGAAGAGGCCATAGGCTGGATCAAGTACATATAAGATGTAACTCACCAATTCATAATTGATGATAGATTGAAGATCCATAACATGATTATTGATAGTTGTATGTTTGCATTGGATGTCCTCCATGATGGAAAGACTACTCTTGGTCGTTGTTTGTAATTAGAGACGCAAAGTCATCACCCGAGCAAGGGATTAAGTTTGAAAGATATGATAAAGGCTATTCCAAGCCTCATACGTAGTTCAAGACTTGATAATGTATCCAAGGATAGAAAGATGAATAGTGGTTTTGATCCAAAGGAGGATAACTCTATCACATGATTTCCATATTTCATATTCCGGATTAGGAACATGAGTTTGATTTATGGGGGAGTTATTGGTTAAAAGCACCATAACTGTAGGTGTTAAAGTAATCTAGTGATAATGGTAGTAGTAATCTATAGTGCAATCGTACTGAGTGATTAGGAATGGTTCTTTCAATTCGTACTGAGTGATTAGGAATGGTTCTTTCAATTCCTACGGTTGAAAATCTACCTTTCCTTTGCCATGATTCTTTCTCTTGGACACCTTTGCAATGGTTCTTTCAATTTCTTATTTTACCTTGGAATGAATCTTTAACATCTCTATGGCCATCTTTTACCATGTAAACTCAACACAACATCACTACATAATGAGTTTAGGGTAAGTGGCAACAAAGGGTTGAGCCTATAGAAAACTCCAAAAGGTGTCATGTCAATAAAGGAATGCTATGAGCTACTATAATCAAACTAAATCAAGGGTAATCGGTTTTCCCCTAATAACACAATGAATTATATTCCCAAGCATTCGATTCAATACTTTGGTTTGCCCATTCATTGAAGTATAGAATAGAATCTTGGTGCCAGAAGCACCCATAGACTTTTCCAAAAGTAACTAAGAAATCTGGAGACCCTATCACTATTAATGGTTTTAGGTGCTCCACATGAGAAGCAGCATCAACCTTATGACATGGGATAAAAAAGAGACAACGTAGAAAATTAATCCACAACTACAAAAATACTATCATGACCTCTTTTTATTTTAGAGTCTCCCATCACAATATCCATGTAGATGTCAACCATTGACCACTAGGAGTAGGAAGAGGAGTGTATATACCTTGCGGCTGCGTTGTGGACTTTAATTTTTTGCATTAGAGGCACCCACATATCCTTTACATATCATGCCTTATCTTGAGCCAATAAAACTGTTCCACAAGTTTGTCATGAGTCTTAGTGACTCCAAAGTCGCTGCCATGCCACCACAATGAGTTTTCTTATTGAATAACCCCCTCTATGAGCTCTTTGGTATGCACACCCTCCCATCTTTAAACATAAACACATCAAGTAATTTAAATTTATCAACCCATTTCTCTTTACTAAGAGCTTCAAAGATACTCTTGAAGTCAAAATACGTAGGATAGAATTTCTTTAGGCTTTCAAAACCCTATCAACTTGGACACAAAGGTGTTAATCAACACAAACCATCTTGAGAGTGCATATGCTACCACTTGGAATGCCTTTTTTAAACTTCGATTGCCCCTTTAGATGCATTAAAGACTCATGGTCTGTCCTTATCATAACTTCCTTATGCCATGGGTAGTGTTACCAATGAGCCAATACTCTCACAAGGGCATACAATTCCTTATGATATATGGAATAATTCAAGGAATCTCCTTTTAACTTTTCACTAAAGTAGGCTAAGGGCTTACCCTCTTGCAACAAGGCACATCAATCCCAACCCCTGAAGCATCACATTCTACCTCAAATATCTTCTTAACATCAAGTAGTTGAAGTAATAGAGATGAACTTAACATGGATTTCAAGGCTTGGGAAGCCTTATCTAAATAAAGGGGACATCTTTCTTTACCAAAATGGTTAACAGAGATGCAATGGTGCTAAAGATACTGAGAGAACAATGATAAAAACTTTCCAACCCATGAAATCTAAAAAATTCAGTAGCATTTGTTGGGATTGGCTAATATTTAATAGCCTCAACCTTTTCCTCATCTACTTTGACACTATTCACACTCACAACAAACCCAAGGAACACAACCTTATAAGTGCCGAAGCAATATGTTTTAAAGCTAGAGTGTAGATTTCCCTCATTAGGATGTCAAAGACTTACTTAAAGTGGTGTACATGCTCTTTCATGGATTTTCTATACAATATTATATCATCAAAATAAATTAAGACACATTTATTGATCAAGGAATTCAAGATATGATTCATCAACCTCATGGATGTGCTAGGGGAATTGGTCAAGTTGAAAGGCATGAATGGCCACTCATACAAGCCAAAGATCATCTTAAAGGTCATCTTCTATTCATCACCTGACTTTATTCAGATTTCATAATACCTATATATAAGATTAATTTGGATAAATTTCTTGACCCTCAAGTTCATCTGGCTTGTTATCCAATCGGGAAATGGGATGTCAGTACTTGATAGTAATTTATTAACTGCCTGATAATCAATGCACATTATGCAAGTGCCATCCTTTTTAGGAACAGTATCACAGGAATGGCACAAGTACTAAGGCTCTCTTTGATCAATAATTTTTCAAGGATCTCTTCCACTTTTCTTTGTAACTCTTTTGTTTCGTCTGAGTTACTTCAACAAGTTGGCTTATTAGGAATTTAAGATCCCAAAATAAAATCAATTTGGTGCTTAATCCCTCTTAAGAGTGGAAATCCAATAGGCATCTTCTCCAAAAATAGAGCTTCACAGTCCTACAAAAAAGAAGAAATGATACTAGGAAAAGTTCTACCATATTGGTTAGCATGCAATAATAATTGTGTGTTGACAAGGCACACTAGAAAGCACCCCTCATCAACTCTTTTCAAGCACTTGTTTGATTTGTACACCATGCATACCTTTTTTTTCCAACACTTAATTCTTGGGGGGTCTCTCTTCCTTGGCCTACCCCATATCATATTTGTTTTATCCCAGATCCCTTTAAAAATTGATAGCCTTAACTTGTTATGGAGTCATTGGTATGATCACATGCTTTAGACCTCTAACTACCAAGGAGTACTTCTTGTTCATCCCTTGATGGGTTACATCCCTATAAAATTTTCATGGACTCCCAATTAGTAGGTGACATGCTAACATCGGTACAATATTAAACACGAGCTCATCTTAGTATTTAACAATGCTAAACTTGAGGCTCACTTGCTTTTGGACTTTTATTTCTCCACTCTCATTAAGCCATTAAGTTTGTATGGCTTAGGATACCTTCTCGTAGTAAGTTGCAAATGTTTTATCAAGACAATCTCACCATATTGGTGCAACTCCCACTATCAATGATAAAGGCACCACCTTCATTCATAACCTTGTTCCAAGCATGAAACTAATTCTCTCGCTGATTAAGTTCTTCCCTTGCAACGACATCTATAATTAGCCTCACTATACATGAAAAGTTAGAATTCACTTGTAATTGGTCATCATCTTCATCATCCGGCAATAAAGGTCCTAATATCCTCATTAGCTCACTAAAAGTAAAATTTTCCATCACAACATCTTCTACTTCATACGGGGATCCATCCTCTTTTTCATATTCTTTGGGATCCATCCTCTTCTTCATATTCTTTCTCATCATACCCATTTCCTTCACCTTGTTCATCTTCACTATCAATTTGGTACTTTTATCGAAAGGTGATAATTTTCCTTCTATTAGGTCACACACTAGCAATGTGCCCTCATCATTGACATCGGAAGCATTGAATAGTAGAGGGTCTAGGAAAGTTGGGCTTAGCATTGTTACCTTCCTTTAGCTTGAAGTCCCCCTTGGGTTTCAATTCAAGCCTCACTAGTACCTCCTTACTGCTAACCTTAGGTGTGTCTCAAGTTGTGGACTATTCCCACTTCTCATTATAATTTGTAGGATTTATCCTCCTTTAACTCTGACTCAACTTTGGTAGCATCATGAAAGGTAGCATTTAAGTAATTATTGTGTTTGAGACTCATCGCCTTAGCAATGTCACTCCTTAACTCATTTTTTGAACCTTATCACAATATTTGGCATAGGTTCCTACAATTTGGCCTTCATTTTCAAACTTTCATACTAATCATAATAGTCCTCTATGCTCTTCATCCCTTATCGAAGTGCATACCCTCTTGAGTAGGTCCTTATGATAGTTGGGTGGTATAAATCTTTTCTCTATAAGGGATAACATCTCTAACCAAGTAGGCAACTCATGGGTGTAATTCATAGTCTACTCCCTCACCTTATCTTCCCACCAACTCAAAAGATAACTATCAAGTTGATTGATGGAATATTTAGTCTTCATGGATTCCAACATATTATTGGTGAGAAATATCCTCTCAGTTTGGAGCTTCCACTAAAGAAATTCTCTAAGTCACTTCCTCCCTTGAACGTAGGAAGAGAGATCTTGATAGTGTTAATACCTCGATTCACATCACCTTTTTTAAATTGCCTCACCCCTTCCACCATATTTTCCTGCCATTTTCCTTACCTACCCCCTATCTCATCTAACCCCATACCCTTACCATCCCATGACTTGATTTCTTCCACAAGCTCTTGTTCCTTATCTTCCTCTATTACCCTAATTTTTTTAATGTCCTCCGTATGGGGCTTCCCTCGGATACTCTCTATAAACATATCCTTTATCAAAATAATGAAATGTAAAGTAACATAGTAGGAATCTTGGGGTTGTTCGAGTGGTATATGGGTTGGTTATATCTGGGCTAGGCACTCTTGGGGCATACATGCTTGCATATGGATCATTTCAATGAGGGGCTCTTGATGGAAATTGATCGATTCTCTTATGTCGGGTGGTCTGGTTTGTGGTTTGAATATAGGGTTCCCGGCCTTATAAAGTGGTAAGGGTAGCTTGCTTAGAAATTGGTTGGTTGTTGGAATTGGCCTCGATCTTGTTGGTTCATCTCCCTCAATTGTCCAGGGGTAATGGTGGTAGATATTTTTGGAGTTGTACCTCAACCTTCATCATGTGTCGTGCGAGGTGAGTCCTCTCTCCTCCCACTCACTCTACTGAGGCTTTCATCAACCTCCTTCATCTTATTCCTTATACTCCTTATGTGTGTCTCCGACTCTATAATAGGTTCTTGTAAGCCACCTATTCCCTTATTCACTTGTTGAAATTATTGAGTCATGAACTCTCTCAAACTTCTGAGGCTCTCCCCTTCTTGAGGTGTTTCATAGTATTGCAACATTGTCCTGTAAAATTGGCACACGAGGTTAGTATATAAAGGAGTCACGTCATTTGTATGAGAACTCTCACATTATCGCTATGACTTCTTCTCTTGGTTGATAATGATCTATCCTTTATCAATCAACTCAAGGTATCCTAGCTTTGTGGAAGAATAGATCTTTGTAGACACAAACAATGGACTAAAGAAGATCGCACTTGAACCAAGAAGTGTCCATGAGATAAAGTATGAAAACCTTTGATGAAAACCAAGTACAAAACAAGTGAATTCAAAATGAACAAGTATTCAATTAGTATGAATAAATACAACCTAATTACTAGTTGAGAAGAGATGAAATGGGACTAAGAAATTTAATTCCAGGGTTAAAATAGACGTACAAACTTTGAAACTTTGTGTTCAAATTTGGTCCAAACTTGATGGCTCTTCAAGGATAGCCGTCATCTTGTCTTAAGTTCACTCTAACTTTAGATGGTTGATGATTTGGATGGAGGGTGGGGTGATGACTCGTTAAATCCCCCATGACTCATTGGGCTTTAAGGTTGGTTGGTCATTGTCCAAGAAGCACACTGCCTCAAGTCCTAGTTGACGACTTGGGACTTGAGGGAGGATGGCTCATCCTATTGATGACGACTCATGCTTTTAAGGGATTGAGTTGGTTGTCAACTTGGAACCTCACTATTTTACAATAGTGTGGGGATGATTTGGCTTTACCGATCTTCACTTATAGGATGGGTCATCTAATCTAGCTAGTCCAAATTAGCCGAGTTTTTTTAGACTTTCTCTCTACTTTGTAACTTCAACATTCTTTGACTCTTTTATGCCTTGACCAAGCCTAATATCATGTACCGAACACTTTTCTTCAACTTTGACTTGAGTAGAGTGGATCAATTGTACTTGAATTCCATCTTCTTCATATGAACAACTTGAAGAACACTTGAGTAATTTTAAAATTCCAACTCTACTCAAACGAGCTCTAAACCGCACTAAATTTCAACCACATACTCCTCCCGATATAGGGAACAAACTCCAATAGTTTTTACATCCACTTTTCCCAGTAATCAAAGACCCAATTAAACCCTCCTTCAAACCTTGAAGAACATCATTGAAGATGAACTCCAAAGTGTTGAGTCTTCCTCAAAACTCACTCAATCTTCACCAAACTTGAACTCCAAGCTCTTTAAGCTATGAGAATAAATTCTCAACACTTTTAAAGCGTAGAATTCAAAACACGATTCCCAAGCCACAACTCAAAATTCGGATGAAGATGTACACCCAAAATTTGACCCTTACTTGATCCTCCACCAAACTTCACAAAAATTGAATTCCAAGCTCCTTAGATTATGAGAATAATGTTCTCAAAACCTTAGAACCTTGGATTCCAACAAATTAAATCCTAATTTGAATACCCAAGATTGAAACCTATGAAGGTAATGAACAAGAAAAGATAATCCAAAATTACAACTCAGCCAAATCTTCTCTGATTCACATAAAGTTCGATATTTAAGGTCCTTGTAGTATGGGAATCAATTGTAAGTAGATTTTAACACTTCAAATATACTCAACAACCTCCAATTTTCAAATCTTAAAGCTTCAAAGACCATCATTGGAGGAAATTATCAAACCAACCTGGATTTGATTCAAATTTGAGATCTATGACCCAAATTATTAGAAGAATGATTCCTAATAATCAAAATCAAGGAATATACACAAAAACCAAATGGATCTAAGAACTTTTTAGGGAATTCTTGAATAAATATACTTTTTATCTACAACCTAGGATTGTAATTTGAAGGAATAAATTACGAGTCTGGGCTCTAATACCAAATAATAACGATCTTAGATTGTGAATATAAAATCAAAATTGAGGGGAGAAATAAAGTACAATAACAGATGTTAATTACTACTAATTGATTGAGTTTATGACAAATAAAGGACTTGATACTTTACCTCTTAATTAAACTCAATGATAACACTCAAACTACACTTCCTTTTGAAGCATAAGTGGTCGGTTGTCAAATAGAACCCAACCAAGGTTGAGGTCGATCACACAGGGAATAGGCGTCGGATATACACCCGAAAATAGCAACTCACAGTTAGTGCTTGTTTCTAGTAACAAACAAGAAAGTAAAAAAGGGAGTTTATATATTTGCAGTCTTAGTTATTTCGAGTTATCAACTTTAGATGTACTCAAATGCGTAGTTAACCTAGGTTTGTGTTCACCATGGTCCAACTACCCTTCGGATTTTTTTCACAGTTGCATGATCCTTGCTAACGTAGAGTTATGTATTCATCCAATGCTATTTACCTAAGTGTTTTTCAATCTTTGATCCTAAGTAAACCGCTTTTACACCAGGTTAGGGCTATGAACGAGTGCATTGCATGTATTGTAATAATTAAAGACGATTACTCTAGTTATAGCAGAAACCATTAGGCAAGGGATAACACCTCAAATTTCTTAGCATAATCTTAACTCCTAGTTTTATCCACAGGGTTAGTGCTAGTTAAAACTAGGTGTATTTTAGTGTTTTCAACCACTAAAATTCTGTTATTATGTGCAGATTATGTTCATATGAAGGAATACATGCAGCAACTCATTTAGATTACAATCCTAGTATAGTTTAACCCATAGATCCCACAACCCTAGGGTTGGGGTTTAACCTACAATTTACATCATACAACAATACTGAATCCAAATATAGATATTAACATACCACAAGTATAAAATTCAGTTGATTGCATAATAATGATTAAATTAACTCAAAAATTGTGTTCGCCAACGAATATGGGTATTAAAACCTAACTCAAAAGTCTTAGAAAAGGACGTAAAGAATAATAATGTCAAACTACATATTAAGCTAAGTGTGCTATTTATAGAGAGTAGGAATAAGTGCAATAATCAGCAACTTAGGCTAGGCTTTCTTTAGTTTGGACGGCCAAGTAGGCGAACCTTCTGGCTTTTCATATGTCACCCCTTTTTAATCTAGTGAACTTTTTAATAGGCGGTTCTACGCAGGCAAACTATCAACCATCTACCAGCAGACGAACCACCCACTAGGCCACCTATTCTTTGCTTTTTATCCAGTGAAGTACTGAGTAGGCGAAACAACTCAGGCAAACTGTATTCTGCCAGACGAGAAGATGATTTTTCTATGACACCATTTGTTGGTGGGGCTCTTATCCAGTGAAATTCTCATCAGGAAGTCTACTTGTAGGGTGGCCCATCTCTAAGTAGACTAGACATCTGTTGAGTCACCTATTTCCTGTTTCCTATCCAGTATGATTTCAATTAGGCGATAGGGGGTCATACGTTTCGTCTGAAGACAGACGAAATGCCTCTTTGTTCCTCACAATTGCTATTTTTCAGTTTATTCACTACACACTTCCACCTGCTCATCGTAGCCTTTCTTTACAAGTTTTTTAAAGTTTTTCATCATTATATATGGTAATTCTATATTTTAAATTGATTAATTTTAGGTCTTTGTGATGAAGCAGCACTATGGAGAAAAAGGAATGAAAATAGAGCAAAAAGAGGCTACTGTCCCTGGAAACCTGGAGCTTTTGCGCGATCGCGCTTCCACAGAGCAATTGCACCAAATACAGAAGCAATGCTCATAGTCCACGATCATGGTTTTGATAATTAGCACAAACACGCAACTAGATATGATTGTACTAGAACCTAAAAATCCACCATTTAGCGCGAACGCACTATACTTTTGCGATAGCGCTGGTACAAGACCAACAAGGCCCTAGGCAGGTAGTGGAATTCCACACTATAGGATCACAACTATGCATAAACCATACCAAGCTCATCTTTTTGGACATATTTGGTAGCCAAGAGAAATTCTTTGGCTTTTTCATATCTCTAGAGAGAGCAAAAACACCACCACTACACTTTGGGGTAAAGATTTGAATGACACCATTGTTGTATTTTTACCCATTTCTTCTCCTCTTGCTTTGTATTGAATATTTGTAGTGTGGCCTATCTTTCTTGTTTGAATAGTAAAGATAGTATATTTCAAGATTTATTCAAGATTGTTGGCTTTAGTTTTATCTATTGTTTTTAGATAAATTATCTACTTGTTGATTTGTATTTGGGTTTGATAGATTTAAATCAATGTGAGCCTACTAGATGATCTCCATTTATCCTTGCTTAGCTTGAGAAAGTAAGTTAGGATTGGAAAGTTTGATTTAGCATAAAGTGAGTTTTTTCCTCATTAATGGATTTGAGCTAGAGATAGTAAAATCCTAGTGTAGCTGAATTGAGTTGTTTTGCATGCTCTTTAACTTGGTTAGAGAGAACAAGCAAAGGAAGGTTTTTTAGTGTTCAAGAGAAACTAGCATCACATATTAATTAGTGTTCAAGAAAAACTAATTGGAACTCAAAGGCTAATCGTTAAACCCTTGTATAATCAATTGAGTATTTAGTTTATTATATTGGATCATTAAAAGAATTAATTACCTTAGTTGTTGTTTGCTCTTGATTGGTTTGTGAAGCCATTGATCAAACCTTTGTTTATATTATAATTTTAGTTTCGTGACACCTTTTCATACTTTTAACTCCCCCATTCCGTGTTAGACGATTTAAATCTTAGTAGTTGTGCTTTAGTTTTTGATTTATACTCGATTGCCTTTACGTTGTTCCATATGGATTCAACCCCGACTCACAAGTTGGGTAAATATATTTTGACAACGACCACATACACTTTTCGATTGGTTTCGAAGTGTAATTGAGCGTTATCACTTAAACCTGTAAATACTCAAAAACAACATTAAACACGGTGTTATTACTCAAGAACATGCTCCATTTTAGGGGTTTTAGATGCGCAATGTGACGTAGAATACTGGTACAGCAACAACCTCAACCTAAACCAGTTGCTTGTCCTCAATAAACAATAGACCCAATACCTATCAAACACTTAAACACCCCTAGTATAGAATCCATCTAACCATAGCCATTCATTATAAGTCACATCACATTGGCTAACTGCAATTATTCGCACACTATGAATCATTTTACGAATGTCACATTGAAAGACCAAATCTCCTAGACCACTACCTTGACATATTCAACACTGATTAAAGTATCACTTGCTCCTACCATGTCATGACCCAATTTCGCAGATCATGATGGCACCTACTATACCTCCAGTAGGAGAACCAACCTCAAAGCTGAAGCGGAGGACTACTATATTTAATGTGAAAGAATATCAAGATATAAGGAATAATAAAGTTATGAAATTTAAACAAGAAAGAAACAACTACCCTAAAACCCGATATCAGTGTCAAATAAACCTCTAAGTATAGAATCATAAAAACTGAAGGAAATATAGTATCCAAAACATCTCCGAAATACAATAGAGATAAAAAAAAATCTAAATTTGAACAAAAACAGGATCAAGCCGGACGCCAAGCTCACCCTGAAACTCTGAGCTGGAAAGAATCTGAACAAACAGCGATCTGTGCATCAAAAACGGAAACTTGTACTCAGATCTGCCCAAGTACAAGTGTAGTATGAGTATAAGTCGCCGAAGCAACCCGTAATAACAGAGTAACAATAATTAATGCAGTAAATAACAGAGTACAAGTAAGAGGGGTCACAAAAACAAATAGGACAATACAGGAAACTAGCAACACAGATACGAACAAGTGTCACACAGGCAGATAGTGCTAGCTATTGACATAGCAGAATCAGAGGTAATAGAAAATAACATACCCGACATCCTCGCAACAATATATATGAAATATAACTCAATAAATAATAGAATCAAGAAAGATAAGGAATAGAACATGGTCGGTATATCGGTAACCTCAAATGAAAGGATGAATAGACAATAAGAGTTTCAAAGCACTAATCCCATGCAACACGGAACAACAAGTAACCAACAAAGATAACTAAACAGTGATGCTAATTATAAAGTAAACACTTTCAAGTCCCCCAAAAAGAAATGCAACGTACACCACAAAAATCATGCTCACCGTAGGCCTTATATCTAAGCCAGGGTACACTAAAGAAAAACAAGTGCAGCAAGTAACATAATACGTGAAGTAACAATCATGTGTACGCATCTCCTTCGATACCCGTAGGTTCAGCAGGCAGAACCCATGGAAGGTTAACCTAAAGTTCCTGGAGTATGTTATCCTGCTAACTCCACATGCCCCCTCCTCCGAGTCGCATGGAAGCCCAGAGGCAGGTCCATGGGGGTGCATCACTCATGTACAAATCTAACGTCATCATATCCTCACATCCCAAACCACAGAGCCCCAAGGGTCTCGAAAGTCTAGCATCCAGTGCCTATATCACATATCAATCGTAGCGTCAAGCCCAGCTCGACAATCAAGTCTACAAGCTTGTATGTCATCAAATCTGATCATAAGCATCAACAAATAGGGTATCACCATGTATCCATAACCATTAGTGCCACAAGTGTCAAAAGTTGTACTTACTGTCGTGCGGTAACGGACTCAAGTCCCAATGCTGTACTCACTGCCGATTCTGGGTCAGACTTAAGTGCCAGCATTAATTAGTAAAATAGTTATATATTTATTTACATGACCCGGTGCCAGGAGGTGAATCCTGGACAAAAACAAATAAAATATAGTGTTACCGGTTTCTCGACACCATGACAAGTCTAAAACAAGTAAAAAGCCAATCACTTGTATTATCATTAAGCATATTATGAAACATCGTTATTATCAAGTGGTGATACCTGCCTAGCACCAATATACTCTTATCGAAGCCTTAGGCTCGGCCTCTCGTTCCATGAATGGACAACATATCAACAACACATAAGTATGTCATTATATATATATAATTATGATATAACCACATCCTATGCCCAGAGCAGGTATTTATAATTAAATACTAAGCCTCGGGCCCCATATCAATCAGGTACATATCAATATCAATATCGAATAGACGAAGGAATGGTACTAGGATACTATATAACCTAGCTACCTAACCCAAGGACGCTATTTAGTACAATTATCAAAGCTATAAACCTAGAGTTAGCCCCACGGAACCTATCTGTTGTTCGACGAGAAAGCTTTGTAAATCCAAGAATCTTACTCTGACTGATATCAAACGTGCACCAAACGATCTGAAATTTTCTCCAATGAATTTTATAAGTTAATAAGAGTCTAATGGTGAAATTTAATAAGAATTCTTGACATGGTCTAAAATTAGGCCTAAAATAGGCTTGCGGGGCCCGCTTACCAAAACCTCAAACAAAATTCACCATGGGTTTCCCAACACTGCCAGGAACCAGTGCTCCAAATTTGAGCACAACGAGATCAACAAAGGAGCTTCAAATCAGCCCAAAAAGAATTGGGTAAATATGGTATAAAGATTCGATATAAACAATAACCACGCTAGAATCAGATGAGATAGAGACTCTAGGAGCAACATATATACTAATAATGAAGAAATATAAGAAAGAAATTAAGTTATGGGATGATTTCTTCAACCCCACACTTTCATCCATTAATGGAGAAAAAATCATGAAAATAAGGAACAAGAAGAGAGAGGAAACTCACCAAATCTGTGTAGAAGCGATGAAAAATGTTGATAATAGCTTTCTTAGCCTTGGAATGGTATTTGGGAGAAGTTTTGGCTCTAAAATGTCTCGGAACGAAGTGGTTTTATAAAAAAATAAAGTTGGGGTTGTAAGGGTTTAAATACTGATTTTCAGAACTTTTATAAGTGATCACGATAAGCATCATGTTGTGATCCTTATCGTGATGGAATTCGAGTAGATAGTGGCTCATCATGATAAGCATCACATCGTGATCCTTATCATGATGGAATTCTATGTGAAAAAGTGGCTCATCAGAATAAGCATCACATCATGATGCTAATGGTGATGGCCATTCTACTAAAGCGTTTCAGAAACTTCAAATGGGGTCTCAGAATTG
>JBDJHY010000102.1:8939646-8960903 GCA_039654485.1 Withania somnifera | reverse complement strand
CTGCCGCGTGTCTTGGCCATGCCACCACGACTTGCCCCTCATGTGTTTTTACTTCTTGTGGTAACCATCTTCTCTAGGTAATTGAATTCTAGTATTTAGAACAAAAAATCTACAACTATTATCCCCACAAACGGCATCAATTGATGAATCTCAAAAAGATAACCAACAACTCTACTAATAACTCTACCTTAGAACAAAAGATAGTTGCAATGAATCTTGAATAAGCAACTGCAGAACAGAGCCAAGGTAGTCCCCGAGGTACTTTTCCGATCCTTAAGTTAGTAATCAGCCTCTGAAGAGAATATGAATATTGTGTGTAAATAGTATAGTGAGCATCTATTTTCCTTCCTGCTTTCTAGCTTTTAATACCTATCTCTTGTAACGGCCCCATTAGTGTGTGCTGTAATTAGGGAGTAACCTCCGCATCGGTTATCGTCGCCTTAATAGTAACCCTTTTACTATTATCCCATTAGTGAGTGCTGAAAATAGGAAATAGCTTCCGCAGTAGTTGTTACCGCATTAATAGTAATTACTTTACCGTTATTCTACGATATTAATAGTAATTATTTAATTGTGCATTATCAGCAATTGCTATCATTATTCTACAATTTGGAAGTTAACAAATCTGATAGATATAAATCATGTATAAAGTATCTTTTTGCCGACAATCATCATATTCACATTGTTTAATTCGTCATTTTTCTTGAAATTAATCACATTTCATGATCTACAAATTCAAATCTTTATTATGAAATCATCTCTACCAATAACCAACTCCAAAAAAAAAAAAAAAAACATCATACAGACAATCCAATTAAAAGCAAGATAGCCTAAACAAACTACAACATGAAAGACTCTTCCATCATATATGTAACACAAAAAAAATAGAATATGAAAAGACACAAAATTAATTAAAAATATAATTATTCAAATTATTACACATTTAAAGCCATTGTAATTACAATTGATGAAAATAAGAGAACGGTTACCCGTGAAAAGGAGGGGAAAATATAGGAATAATTATTATCCGAATAAAATGCCTAATTGATTTTAATGTAAAAAATGCAATTAGCATGTAGTTAATAGATTACGTATTTAAATTTTAAAAAACAATAAAGAAAGGAAAAAGATATAGATACTGATAGAACAATTAGAATATGCACAGAAAAAAATTATTCAAAGATCACTGTTCCATTAATGCAATGCAAGTTTACAGTGGCCATAGCAATTAGAAGAATTATAATATATTATTAGTTCATTATACAATTTTCAAATGAATTAATTGTTTCAAGTGCTATCCAAAAGGAAATTATGCTTTTTAATATTACAGAGAAGACCAAAAGTCATGGATTAAATGTCACTATTAAGAAAAAATTTAAATAACATTAATGTAATAATTATGTAAACTTAATATGTAAACTTAATTAAAGAGTAATATTTTGCTCTTTCCTTTATTATTATTATGAAATTGAATGCTCTTAGTTTTCCTGAAATGGTGATTCCCTTTCTATTCCCAGGAATGCAATTAATTCTTAATACATTGAATGTAATTATAATTAAAAATATAGTATTAGATGAGAGAGAAAATTTAAAAAAATTGTGAAATTAAATAAATAGTAATTTTGGCTTTTGAGAGGTGCCATCACTATTTTGAAATCCAGCTTTATATATATATATATAATAAAAAAAATTAAAAAGCACAAAAATATATAATATAAAATAAAAAAAAAGATATAAAAATAATAAAATACAACACAAACAAATAATAAAAAGAAAAAAAAAATCACATGTATATTAGTGAGAATTAAATTTGCCTATACAAATCGATTCACATTAGCAATCAAAAAAATTGTAAATATACAAAGTTATAATTACGGCATTAGATTTGGTATTTTCGAAACATGGGCGATTCATTTGTAAGTAAATTATGTAGAGAAATGCAGAAAAAATAAAAGAAAAATACAGATGTTGGCTTCATAGAGCACCACATCATCAGGTCTGTGTTGCATTTTGCCCAGACATAAAACTGTCGTCATTGATATTTAAATTCTTTTGGAGAAAGGAAGAAGTAAAAAATCTCATGTAAGAGTAGCATGTCACCTATAATGTTGTTGAAATAATTGGACGCAAGCCTTTGTCTGTAGTTGATTGGAACTATTTCAATTATACAATGATCAGACTCGTTTTCTACTGAACGCCGGCCTTTTTACTTTTTTCGATTTGAACTATTTCTATTATACAATCATTCTCATTCTCATTCTCAAGGGTAAAATCCTTTCAAAACTTCGAAACAAATTATGGAAAGGAAGTAATGTCATAATATTTATAAAGAGAATAATTAGTCATCTTTTATCACGTTGCTTTGTCATACCTATTTCTTCTGTGTCACAACAAATATATTCTAGTTTTCAATATTACAATTCTGTGAGGCATTGCCCTACTACAATGAAGTAAAATATAAGAAAAATAATTCATTCGAATTTTGTGTAGTCCACCTTCATGACTCACAAGACAACAATCTTCTACTGTGAATATATATATATGATTTTTAATAAAGAAGATAATTATAGTAGGGGGTGAAAAGTTGATCCATTGAATTTAAAGATATTTTGGTTACTAGAAATAAAATAAAATAAATAAATTTCAAAGTAAATAGAGAACGTACATAGGCAACCGAAGTAAATCAATTTAGCATCATAATAAATTATTCCTACTATATGTAAGGTCAAAATTAGAAAAACTACTCAATGAAGAAGGTAAAAGAACCTTTGTCTTTGGCATTATTTTTAACTACGAATGCACTTCTGTTCTCTGTATTAAAGTAACGAAGTCTGTAAGTTTGTAACGATAGTACTGGCGAGAAAAGGCATTCATTTACTTATCACGCCTTACAGACGCACACTCAAACATAACATAGATAGAATTCGAAAGCCAGGGTTAAGAGGGAACAGGAAATACCTATCTTTATAGGT
Organism: Withania somnifera; assembly: GCA_039654485.1. NCBI lineage: Eukaryota > Viridiplantae > Streptophyta > Magnoliopsida > Solanales > Solanaceae > Withania > Withania somnifera. Next base: position 8,957,931 of record JBDJHY010000102.1, on the reverse strand, counting down.
GCAAAGCATCTGATGCGCATGCAGCTACAATGCATCTGCCTGCCATCTTCTCTCAACATGATGCGAAAAAAACATCACGCGGATTGAGATTTTTTTTTTAAAAAAAATGACATAAAAAGAGAAGTAAACACAAGAGTGAAGCAATATGACAATACACATGACAAATTAAGAGTATAATAATTTATTCCATAGAAAATTTCAGTAAAATACTGAAATTCTAATGATGAAAAAATCATTATTAGGGTCTTATTATATAATAATATGTATTTCAAAATAAAAATAAATAAAAGAGTTGGTATATATGCAGGAGAGTTTTAGGAGAAAGTGTAGAAGAAAACTGAAGAAGATCAGAGAGGGTTTTAGGAGATTCAAAATTTAGCTTCTCAACTGCACACAACTGACAAGATTTTTCATCCATAGAATGCTCCATTTCTTGATTTTTTTCTTGCTTTTTCTTTGCTCTGTCAAGCAAAACAAAACAGATAAGATAGGTTACTCATACAGATTAGAAATCCTTCCCTTTGTTCTCCAATGCATTGCTTTATTTTCCCTTTGTTCTCCTATGCATTGCTTTATTTTCCCTCTCCATAATTATTTCTACTTCCTCCCATCTTCCGCCTTTTTCGGATCAAGAGTTTGGCACATCGGTCTATCGCATGTCTTTGGATCCCATTAACAAGTGGCAACATTTCCTGTTCCTCCATCAATTCCTAGCTCCGAAATCATCAAAGGTATTCACTGGATCAACGAAATCCTCTGTTCCTTTACCATCTTTGTCTAGCTTAAACTGGGTAAAATAATTTTAGAGGACATATCTTTCACCTTCAATATATCACCAATCTTTTTAAATAGAATGTATGAACTACCCAACTCACCAACTCCCGCTAGTTCATTTTCTAAACAGGCCACTTGATTAAATTTGGCCAAGTTGGCCCCTGCCTACATCAAGACCCTTATATCCAAAGTTGTATCTATGCCACGTGTTCCTCATTTGTCTTTATTTTAATTTTTTTTTTTATAATCGTGGTGCCGGGGCAAGCTTTCGCGCACTTTGACTACATCCACGGGATATGTAACACCTCCCACCAGCAACAGGTATTAGGTAACTCTGTCTACCAAGACTAGAACGGCTATAACAATTTTTTTTCAGGTATAATTCTGTTCACCAAGGCTAAAGTGGCTAAAATAAAGTATTTTTTATCTCCGCTAGAATTTGAACCTGAGACCTTAGACTTCGTGATTCTTTAACCTAACCACTAAGCCACACTTGGGTGCATTTGACTTCATTTTAAATTCAAAATTGCATATCCTTTTTTTAGCTCCCACCCAATCAATTTCTAGATCAAAGACTACCAACAACATAGATCTTAGGACTCCCCTTTCCTTACCCATTTGTCGTTATTTGGAAAACCTCACTACCACACACCAAGACTACCACCCCATAGATCCTAGGTACTCCCCTTTCCTTACCCTCTTGTCGTTGTTTGCAAAACCTTTCCGATGCACTCCAAATTGAAAAATAGTAAGAACAATCCTCGCCATGAATTTCAATGGCTCGAGGAATCTATTCCATTGTCCCCTTCATTCTCACTCTAGCCCAATGCATATGATTTTTCAGACCAACTTCTTCATTTTCGATACCATCACATTTGTCGCCTATTGCTCTCGTCACTTTTCTTTATCTAAAACCAAGCCCAAGACTGTAATCCATGTCTCGACAAACTAATGTTCTTCCGGGACGCATTCAGATGATGGCAACTAGCAGGTTACTCCAAAGTTTGTCTTTGCCATTTCCAATCTCCATCAGAGCATGTTCCGCCATTTCCCTGGATATGTACTCAAAGAGAATTCATGATGCTCGTTCTTTCTTTGTCGATAGCTTGTGGTCCCTTGTCCATTTGTTGCTAGACACTCCAATGTACCTGGGAGTAGCTCAAACAAAGAAGATTCTGGTCAGCTCTGTATTTTTGGTGCCACCTCCCCAATGGTATTTCCCCATTTGCCAAACACCCATGTCATAGCACAATCTGTTTCGGATTCTACTCCGTCGAAGTGCCCCACCAAGCTTCTGCCTAAAATTTCTCTATCAACAATTACCAACGCGTCTATAGCGCTGATGCTACTACATTCTCTTGCTTCCCCTTCTTCCAATTGATTTTTCCACCCCTAACTGTCCATCTGCTTCTGTTGGTTACCTCAGCAAGAGCTTGCACCTCTTCTATAATGTTGAACCCTTCTATCTATAGAACTTTTGATTGAGTTTGCTAGCTCATCCCATCCTGTATTGAATGCTATCCCCGGTAGTGTATGATTGATTTGGTCTCCACTGGACTGCTACAATGTAAATGAATCTTCCATAGTCACTTCATGCAGAAAAAAACGGAGTGGGCGGTCCCTGAGATTCTACCTCTTAACTTCATCCTCTCTACCTTCAGATGTCTAGTGCAATAAATGTCATACCCAAGACATTAACTTTCCAACTAATTGTCATTCTTCACAGCAAGTTCTTCCTTATTTCAACCCAGTCAAACCATGTTCCTGATGCAGGTACATTCAGTCATATCATATGACCTGTCTCCAGAATTAAAATAGATCTTATTGTCCATATTTTTGACTAATCACTGATTGATTGAAGAAAAGCACGATTGTCTAGATCATTGACAACTTGGTGTAAACAAAACTCATTTACAATCAAAGCCGTATCTATAATTTTTTGCCTTCTACAAAAGCATTCATTTAGCACCTTCTTTAAGCCTAAGGAGAGCAACTTAGAAATTTTTTTATACATGGTCCCACTGCACTTGTATGTCTAGAGCTGATGTTCGCTGTACTTTCTTTCTTTGGTATCACTCATCAGAAGGGTGAAGAATGAACTAGAACCTTTCAACATAGTTTCTCTTTTCAAATTGTCTAGTAGCATGGAAACGGTCAAGTTTGTATACCTAATACTGGAAATCTTTTACCTGATATGTCAGAGAAGACTCCTAGCAGTCTGGCAAATGGATAGTCAGCAGCAAATAGCTCACACTGGTACCATCTGATCCTGCTTCAAGCAGTGTCTCCAGTAGTTCTCTTTCCTCCCACCCCAATCTTTTCTGGTTATCCTCTGTAAGTATCTCAAAAGAGGGAAAACATGTTACAATTCATTTTTATGGCTATTTTGGCTCAAGAAATATGGAAATAGAATAATTATTAAAATAAAAGGCACTAAAATACAACCAGTATGGTTGCAGTATCAAGTCACACCATATCCAACAAAAACTTAACATGGCTGCAGAATCTTCAGAGGCATGCAAGATGAATTCCACAAGATAAGATCAAACATATGGCCAGACTTGACTGTAAGCAATAGACGAGAATGCTACCTCCACAGAATGATGTAACCCAAATGCTAATCCAGAATTCAAATCAGAGCTAATATAAAACCAGTCAATTTAAATACGATCATAAAGTAATAACGTGAAGAAAGCAATTTTTCATTTCCCATGATATAGTTGAGGTGCATTTTGCTTTGCTTTGATGTTAAAGATTTCTTGTGAATTGATATCCAACGGGCAGTAGGAGCACCTAACAGACGGAGCATGGAACTGGCAGGTTTTAGCAATACAGGTTAGTTCCTTACACTAATAGATAGTTATGAGAACCACCAATAGATCATCTATAAGCCATGAGAGCATATACCACAATCACAAACCATAAGAGTTCATGCATCATATAAACTCCAAAAAGATGTAAAAATGAAACCAAATGCATAGTATGCTAGATAGTAGAAGAAATTCACCAAATAAGACAAATTGAACAAGTAAACCTATATGACTAGGCAACGGTGAAACTGGTAACAGAAAGATGAGGTGACTTGGATAAAATAGTTTTATTGAACACTTGCAATTTATATACAGAGGACATCATTTCCTTATCTGTATTGCTAAAATACAGTATTTCTATGGTACTATAACTACAATACTATCTTATAAGTTGTACAAAATCTTTACAGTCAAAGTAAGTTAAAAGGGACAAAACCCAAAAGAGTGGGAGCATTCACTCAAAAATGAAGTCCTGTGCAAGTATCTGAAGTATAGCCCTAAGTATAGATTGCAATCAATAGGAATTATAGCAAAGATGACTTCAAACCATCATATTCAATTCTGACAGATCATCCATTGGAATCTCAAGTCCCATAAAGTCGTGATCTTGCAATCCATCCTCATCTATGCTCAACCATGAACCTATGTCCTGTCCCTGACCGTCAAGGTCATCAGGGACACCTAAAACATCCATTTCAGGGAGTTGCAGACCAGATAAATCAATGGGATCCTCTAATTCATCCAAGTCAAAATCATTATTTCCCTTGCCAGTGCCACCGGCACTGATATCACTTGAATTCATTATTGAAGATGCTGGTGCTTTAGGTTGACTTGACATCTTACCTAGAAGGCCATTGACAGAAGTGGATAATTGAGTAGTTTTCAGCTTAGATTTTGTTTTAGGCTTTCTTTCTCCCTTTACACTGGAAGAGGCAGGTCGACCCATCTTTATCGATCCACTACAAGATGATGCCTCTCTACCATTTCCTTTTCCTTCTCGGTCCCTCTCACTTCCCTTCCCTTTAGCACTGCTTGAAAGTGAACTTCCAACACCTGACAGAGCACCAGAACATGCAGCAATGCTAGTACCAAGGACATCTTCCAACTCCCTTCGCTTAACTCTACTTGCTTCAGAATATAAATTGACTTCATAAAATATGTCCTGGTTTAGAGATGGGCTCTGTTGTGAGCTAAAATTAGATTTTGCAGCTTCACTGTCAGTGTTGGAATCTGTTTGCCCATCACTAAGGCGGGATATAGCAGAAAGGAACATATCCTTGTACAACGGCTCCCTGAAGCAGCTTTTTCCCGTCTCCTCAAATTCTATGCATCGATCCAAAGTTCGCTTGACCAACGTTAAGGCAGCTTGCTTGGCCATTTTCCCACTAGCACTCTTTGCCCCGTGCACATTAGGACCCCAACAACTCTGTCAAGGCAAGACAATGTCAATCATAATTTTCACAATTCAAATTTTACTAGTTCAACAACAACCTTACACTAACAATACAGACACAATTTTGCTATCAGCTACACGAGACAGTATACAAGAGTAAGCACAATTCTGCAACGCACAACAATGAAAAGAAGATACTATGGATAGATGATACCATTAGCAACCAAGATAACTCAATACTAACCTAAATGATTGCAGAACAAGAGAGAACTGGAGACATATACAAGCAGAACAGACTTGAAATTATTCAAGGACACTGATTTCACAAAGACAGACAGATAGGAAAATATCAACTCGTCTCACATTTGTGTGCAATGAACTATATGTAAAACACTGCAGATCCAACATTATGTAATATATAACACTTTTATCTCCCTCTTTTTCCTTGGAGGCAGAAATTGGAATGAAATCAAGGCAGTCTATTTCTTGCTATGAGAAATATGGAAAGCAAAACCAGAGATAGACTTTGAGTAAAGTGTTGAGCAGAATTGAAGGAAACAATATACACATCTCCGGTGCTAACTCCATTTTTCAACTCCAAAAAAGAATATTCTTCTCTCTCTTCAATGTTATTTTATTATTGTAGGAGCATTAAGGTGGCGGAGGTTTAAGGGTGTTATTTGTAGGATGCGCAGGGGTAGAGCAACTGAGCTTAGATGAGATCACGGTGGATTTTTGAAAGAGCTTAGGTGGGGCAGGCGTGGCATGGCTTACTGAGTTGTTTAGCGTCATTTTTAGGACAACGAAGATGACTAAAGCCTGGAGATGGATTACCATGGTTCAATTGTACAAGTGGCATTCAAAATTGAACAATTTAGGTATCAAGTTTTAAGCCACACTATGAAGGTTTGGGAAAGGATAGTTGAGTTGAGGTTGAGGAGGATCGTGACTATTTCTAAGAGCAGTTTGGCTTTATGTTAGGTCACTCGACTACAGAGGCTATCCATCTTGCTAGAAGACATGAAGAGCAATATAGAGAGAGGAAAAGGACTTGCACATGGTGTTCATCAATCTAGAGAAGGCCTAAGATAAAGTTCCAAGGGAGGTTATGTGGAGGTGCTTGGAAGCTAGAGGTGTACATATGGCTTACACCAGAGCGATAAAGGACATGTATAACAGAGCCAAGACTCATGTAGGAACGAACTGCGGGAGGGGATTCTGAGCACTTTCCTGTTTTAATGGGATTGCACCAGGATTCGATTTTTAGCCTTCTTATTTTGCCTTGGTGATGGATGTATTGACGTGGAAAATTCAAGGTGAGGTGCATTAGTGTATGTTATATGCGGATGACGTCGTTTTGATCGATGAGACCCGCAGGGGTCGATGCTAACAAAATGGTTCGGAGACAGATCCTAGAACCTAAAGGGTTTCGGTTAAGCAGGACCAAGAAGAAATATTTGGAGTGCAAGTTTAGCGAGGCGATGTCTGAGGCTAATGTGGTAGTGAAGCTTGATAGTCAAGTCGTTCAGAAGAAAGATTGTTTCAAGTTACCTAAGGTTTATGATACATGAAAATGGAGAGATTGACGAGGATGTCACTCATTGTATTAGTGCAAGGTGGATGAAGTGGAAGCTTCTTCGAGAGTCTTTGTGTGATAAGAGGGTGCCTCCTAAACTTAAAGGTAAGTTCTATAGAGTGGTGGTTAGACCTGCTATGTTATATGAGGCGAAGTGTCTCCTGTTAAAAACTCTCATATCTAGAAGATGATGGTAGCAGAAATGAACATATTGCAACGGATGTGTTGAGTTACTAGGAGTGATAGAATTAGGAATGATGTTATTCGTGACAAGGTGGGTGTGAATTCGATGGAAGAAAAGGTGTGGGAAGTGAGGTTGAGATAGCTCGAGATATGTTGAAGAGGGGCTCGGATGCTTCAGCGCAAAAGTGTGGGAGGTTGGCACTAGGTGGTTTAGGCAAGGTACAGATTAGACCGAAAAAGTATTGGATGGAGGTGATTAGACATGGCATGGAGCAATTACAGCTTACCAAGGACATGATCCATGAAAAGAAGGTGCGGAGGACGAGAATTAGGGTCGAAGGTCAGTAGATGGGAGTGAGTTGTTGCTAGTAGGGAGGTGTGCTTTATTTTGTTTTTCGTGTTAGTAGTAGTTGCAATCTGATGCTTGTAATATCTTATCCTTGGAGTTATATTAATGTTTGTTGTCTTGAATAGATTGGTTGTATTATTCTGCGGTAGCGTTGTTTCTGTTATTAGTTGTCATTCTGATACTATATATTTTTTATTGGGATTGTGGTTTGTTGTGAGCCGAGGGTCTATCAAAAAACGGTCTCTCTACCACACCCTTGAGGTAGTGGTACGGATTGCATACACTTCACCCTTTCCAAACCCCACACCCCACTTTGTGGGAATTTAATGGGTATGTTATTCTTTTTTTACATAATTATAAATTATAAAACTAAGATATACCTTAAAATAGAAACGGTATATGCGAAAAATAGTTTATAAAAATTATAAAATTAATTTAAATTTAAAATTAATACAATAACTATATTACATAAAAAACAATTTATGAATATTAGGGACTTATTTAATGGTCTTATAATATATAATATGTTGCAATTAAAAAAGTTATTATAATATTTTATTGAAAAAATAAAACGAAGTTGATGAATAGTGTAACTCCATTTTTGGAGTATGGAGTTGAAAATGGAATTGGGTTGGAGTTCCCCAACTCCAATTTTCCACTCCATAAATAAAGTTTAAAGGTAAAAATGGAAGCCTGGTGGAGTTGGTTTAAACCAAGGGGGATATTTTTCCACAGTAATAAAGCACCTAAACCTACCATTAGATACTCAGTTCAAGGTCTTCCCAGAGGGGTCATAAACACTTACCCACAAAGATGAAAAAAGAAGCCTAAATTCCAAAGACATATATTTAACAATCAGTTGATACCATAAACAGATATCTGAACTATGATCCCCCATCCATCAATTAGCATTTAACTACTGTTATCCCATTAAATTTGGGAAGACAATCTAACAAGGAAAGGAATTGATTAAAATGTTTTTACCTACCATATATTTCTCGTATGCCATTTCCACAAGTTTGTCAAGAGCATGCTGTTCGAACTCCCTATAAAAGAATTAAATGTTTGAGTTATCATGTCAATGAATGGTGCTAAGAAAGGATCAAGGTTATACATCTGAAAGAACCATAAATACTTTTCTTGAAACTCCTTCACGTCTGCTGCTAAATTCAACAGCTTTCCCAGCATCTCATTCTTCTTAGACACCTATGCAAAAAGCAATCACATGAGATAGGCTGCCGGCAGAGACAATCTAAACAGGTTGCACACTCAACAAAAGTAAAAGTAACTATATCATGATACATGAAAAGAGCAAAAACTCTTATTTAGGATGAGAACAAAAAAACACCAATAAAAAGACAGAAGAGAGCAGGCAGATAGGTAAAGGCACTTCAGTGGTTCAAAACACCCCCAACTGCACCGTAACAAATATAAATAGGAACAATAGGAGACGGGGACTAATTAAACCTCAGGCCATATGACTCCCAAGAGGAGAAAGTAATAAGCTCTAGAAAAGTTACGAGGAAAAGCTCTAGAATCTGCAACTTCCTTCCTCCTTCAGAGTGAGAAGTTCATTTCCCTTTTCCGAAACACCTTTTCTCTTCTTCTTCATACGCATTTGGCATGGTGCTAGAACCTTGTGCAAATATATTTTTGTTGTATTGACCCATATTGGGTTGCTCAAAACAAAATTTATAGCATTAAAGAAACTTCCTGAGTTCATAGAGGATGCCCATTCAAAGAGCATCTCACTGTTATTCCTTGAAGAGGTACCCAACCTCCATGCTAAATATACAATTCTCTCCCAGTAAGTGATTGCGAATTGATTTAGGTTTGAAAGCTGACTCAACTTTGGTCCAGCGTCAGTTGACTCAACAAATCAGGAGAAGCAAAGTGGAACATTGAGCAAGACACAAGAAACCAAGGCAGAGAGGACAGATTACTTAAGAATGTACCAAATCAGAGTAAGACTTACCATTTCCTGATGCTTCTCATCGAATCTACTCAAGTCCATGCTGATCTCCACATCCCCTGTATGTGCTGAATCAGACTGCATAGACCACCATAAGCAATTAGCATACCAAGAAACAGTAAATCGAAGTGAGAAACACAAAATGCAGAACTGTCACCATACAAAATGTTGAGGATCCTTGAAACCTACCTCAGATTGTGGATATATTCCAATACAGTGAATCTCGAGAAGAAGTTTCTCATCAATAGACATCTCATTATACTGAAACTCAGAACAGACAAAGCCAGGCAAGGTTCGCTGTTGTGGAAGCAAACATTTTTGTGAATGGCCATAAATTAGAAAATCCCCCACGTCTAAGGCAGATGTAACATTATTATAGTCCATGAGTTGCTCTGAGTTATCAAAGAGACCCCCACTGGCATTTATGATGTATCCATTCGAGGCAGGATATTTGGAAGTTTCACTGCCATGTAATATTTGTGCACAAGAAGTGTCTGATTCTAAATTCATCTCTACTTCAAATCCAGATCGATAACTATCAGAATTAAGATCTTCATTCCCACTCCAATAACGATCTTCAGGTATTAGAGCTGCCATCACTCTTTGGTACAAGGAAATATCCTTGTGTCTGCTCTTTCCAGAGAACATATGGTCCAGGGTACTTTCAAGACTCAGTGTTTCATTTGAATCTCCCCCAAACCCATTCAACCCAAAACCATTTGGGACTATACTGGAACCATCAGCATCAAAAGGGTCAGATACTGGTCCTGCCAGGTTGGTCTCATTATTTATCTGTTATAAGTAGAACAACGAAGATTAGTGCAACCACCGCCGGAGAGGGTAGAATGTAGGCAGACCTTACCTCTACCTCTGAGGTAGAGACCATTTCAGATAGACCCTCGGCTCAAGGAAAAACAATCCAAAGCATTCCAGAAAAGAAGTAAACGAAGTGAAAGCCTAAGTTGCTCGGACTCAGGTATCCAATACGGGTCCGGATCCTTCATGATCTTAATTCTAGTATTCGAGGTTATGGATCTAGGTACTACAGGTGCAGAGATTCGGCTAAACTAATTGAAATATCTAAATATAGAGTTATATGTCTTAGGTATGAGACGTTATGTAAAAATCTTGCAAGGTTTTACGAGGAAAAAATATTAATCAAAAGGAAAAATCCAGAAGAATTCCAGAAGGTGACATAAGGAAAAGGGGACTAACATAGAAGTTCTATATACAAGGTACACAATTTTCTCAATTTAGCTTTTATTTTATTTGTTGTATCTATTCAAATTTTCTCCTTTGATTTAGGTCTTACCCAAAATCAGTTGATCAAATCCGGTACGGATCCCACGCCCACACCCATGTCGACACAGGTATGGCACTAAAAGTGAAGAGTTTGAGCAACTTAGGTGAAATCATAACAAAGCAAAATACTATGACGAAGTGCAAGAAACAACAAATAATGGCAGAAATCGGAGAACAAGAAACTAAATGAGCATAATAAAGTTTCCAATTCACATGCCAGCAGAAAACACAAGGCTGGTATCTGTCAGTTAAGCAGTTGACACACACGGGAATCAATTTGTACTTATCTTCATGGCTAGATGTTTTTCAGAATAATAAGCAATATCCAGAAGTTAACCAAAGTGTTATAGGCATATACTACACAATACACAAAGCAAAACAGCTATCACCTGCTGCCTTAAAAAGGTTGCATCTATTTCTGATATAAATCGGAAAAGTGGCTCCATCTGCTTCCAGAATGAGCTAGAGAGGGCTTGAGCTGCAATATATACAAAAGTAAATTAAATATGCAAAATTAATGCTAAAAGATGAATTCATTAGCAAGAAGAGCGTTGATTTTGTACCAGTGTCAGTAACAGCACCTGCAGCAGCCAGAAGCTCTTCATGCCCATCATCTGAACCAAGAAAAATGAAAAGAGAGGTGAACAATCAAAGCAGAGAGTGACTGCACCTATAAAATCCAGCTATATTGCTGCTACAACTACCTAGAAAATCAGCAGAGGTATTCATTGTCGCTTGTTTCTGTCGTTTGTAAGCCTTACGATCAGCGAGCTTTTTCGTAGGAGGTCGGCCTGCTTTGCTGCATAAATAGTCGTGTAAACGAGAGCCATTTCATTTGCATTAATATGACAGATAATACATAACCACAAAAATATGGGGAAAAGGTTCAACCTTTCAGTCCTATCAAGACCATGTCTAGAGCTTCTGAGTTGTTTTGCTGTTCCACTATTTCCAAGCTTCTCAACCATTAACGACATTGGGTTCCTAGTAGCATTATATCCCCTCCCAGTCCTCCCTTGCCGACGAACACCATCTCCATGATCTTCCCCACTAGCCCTTTTACTTTTCCTTGGTGGGAGCAGCAAAGAAATCTTCTGAGCATGGGACCCAGATTTTTCATCCACCTCATCAGACCTGTTGCTCTTGTCCTTGGACTTAATTTCAGCAGCCCCGGACTCCCCACTTTCAGAAGCAGCCAAAGAGAAGTGATCGCTTTTTAAGTTGACTTGTTGAGGGGAAGAACCACAAAGATGCCTTTCATTACTGAGAGCATCGCTTGTGCTATCAAGAGAAGGGACTTCATCATTATTTGGATGGAAAGGAAAATTAGCCCTTCTTGCCGGTCGAGAGATCTTCTGGGGCCTTTGGCTGGCCCACTGAGCAACAGGTGGTGATGACGACCTCATAGAAGAGGCACGTTTGCGATTACCTGCTCCGACAGCAGGTGGAAATCTGCTTGTGCAGTGAGAGGTTTCCCAATCATTAGCAGCAGCTGCCTGCTGAACTACTGCAGACAATTTTGGTGCAACACCTAAAATTGATTGTGGAGCACGGGCAGCTGAACTCACTTTTGTGCTTGAAGCAGGAGTAGCAGATGTGAAATTTTCTCGAGCAGCTGCCTTGGTTTTACTGCACAAATGGAATAAATTAACATGTAAGGGAAGTAAGAATATGAGAAAAATAAACCCTAAAGAAGGATTTCTCTCATAAGCAAGATTTCAAAAGCTTAAGAGCAAAGATGAAACTGCAAAAAGTTACATTGTACACATTCAACCAAAATAAACAAGAAAGGACTATAAAGAAGTTGTGTCCTATACTTTTTGATGGCTCTGATCTTCACCCTTTCTTTCTCTGCACCAGTAGGCTGCTGGTCTCTTCCACAAGTAAGATGGAGACTGTTCTCTTGGTCAACCTTAGACATGGAAGAACGCATTCCTAGAGGCACTTGATGTGATAAACCATCACCTTTTCCAGTTCTGGTACTTCCTGGAGAAGCTCCAGGTCTAGTTGAAAATAATAAAGTCAGTTCAGCGTAAAGAACAAGGCTAATATTTATCAGTTATGTTATTATAGCAAGAATGATCTTGAACAACCAAGGGAAGAAAGATTACAAGTAGGTATAATTAAGTATAGGTATTTGGTATTTTCTTTCACCACCGATATGGTTACAACTTTTATTCTTCTACACTTCCTATAAAAAAAAAGAATGATGCTCTCTCTTTTAATCTCAACTACAATTTATAATTACCCAAATAATCTACCTGTGAGATAGAGAAAGCAAGTTTCTAAATAAGTATTTTCTCTCGACATAGGTTCTCAATACTTCATTAAGAAAGGATAAAGATTGTCCAATTTTTTTTACTGGTAAAGCTAGTCCAAATTTCTTTTGATCGGTAAAGCTTGTCCAAATTCAAATACATCCAATTGGTGTTTCCAGCACTATAGAAACTCTGATTGGTAAAACTTAACGCTCTCTTCAACTGAAGTCAACTTTACCCGGAAAAAAGATATAAGCCAGCAAGGGATAAAAATCATCGCTGAAGCAGACAAATCTCTATCTATACTATTCTAAAAGTAGGAACCCCCCCCCCCGAGTCAAAAGTTAACTTACGAAAATATTCCTATAAAATTATAATAATTATGGACAAAACTGTAAATACGCATAAATTATAATGATGATAATAAAATCAACATTTTTCTTATACATTTAGAACAAAAATATAAACACACATTAATTACAATAATAACAAATATATACTCATAATAAAGATTTTCAAGTTTCCACTAAACCGGATATGGCCTTTTAGCTTTGCCATTAAAGACATTCATTACCGGCTTTTCATATACTTTTTCCTTTCATAAAATGCACAACAAATTTCACTTTACTTCTACATCTTATAATTCATTTTGTCTTTTTTGTCAAAGCTACTATTCATTGCCTAAATTCTTAATTATTTTTTCCTATTAGTGCTCTGTTTTTCATTCTTCTTATTTGCGCTATGTTTATTCAATAGAGCTAATTGATTATGTTTCATTATTTTTAGGAAAAGTAGGTTCAGCATATGCATTTTGCTAACATATTCTTGATTATTGAGGAATGTAATTTTTCTTTGAAAAGATTTTAAATGTGCAGGACAAAGGAAATCATCAGCCCGTGTTGTTCATATTTTAGTTCCTTTGAAATTAGAAGAGTCAGTGAACACGTCTGACCAGGTAACTCAAAATCTAAAGTTCACTAGAATAAGAAGATACTTCAAAAATATATAGCCATCATACCTTATCACAAAATAATTCAATTTAATCTTTATAGCAAATGGGTGAGCTTAAAATAAAGACTATCATCATTTGGGACAGATAGGTACCACCCTTTCTCTTTCTTACACAGCCCTCCCGCCCCTCCTCTCCTCATTATATATAGTTATATAAGAAAAAAGTTTAGAAATTAAAAAAACTTCATGAAAAATTGTTAAAGAATTTTAAAAGACACTGATTGAAAATTGCAAAATTCAATACTTATCTCACTACATGGACTAAAGGTTTCTGGAATTTTTGTGTTATAAGAGCTACAGTTCATTGAAGTACATGTTAATATGCAACATTATTTGGGCTCTCTTGTTCAATTATCCAACTTTTAATTAAAACAATGATCATTCTCCTTTGTCATTTTTTTAGCTGTTTTCATTTTCCTAGGTAGTGGTATGGACTGGGTACATTCTACCCTCCCCAGACCCCACGATGTGTGGGAATATACTAGGTATGTTTTTGTTGGTGCTTTCATTTTCTTTGTACTCTTAAATAATTACATTTCTCTTGTATTATAGCCAATCAAGAAAAAGAAAAGAGAATGTCCATTTCTTTTATTTGAAAGATATGAACACAAGTGGATATATAGAGAAGAACGAAGGAAACGAACGAGGTGAAGTATGGTATCCAAGCGCTAAGAGAAATATGGCCTTCGCATATTCATACACCAACCAACACATTTTATTATTTATGTGATTTTCAAAATATTTGTATAAATTGGTTGGGAAAATACGTGCAACGCACGTGTCAAGAACTAGTAAATAAATAAACAAGAAGCTGAGAGGTCAATTCAACCCCAACACGGTGAAAGGGCTATCTTTTCTCCTATAATCTGATTCATTTTCCATTTCTTCATATGACCCCACAAGCATGTTTTGCAGCAAGTTCAAGGAGACATTCGCCGAATATGCAACTAATTATTTTCCCTGTCAACCCAATCCTAAGGAGGTTAGGAAGCTTATTCCTACTATAGAATTTGCTTCTCTTCGGATCAGTGCTCCTAATAATTTATAGCAAGGTTTCTCAGATAAGAAGTGCTTCCAAAGTCCAACAGTACTGAACCACAGCAATGAAAGGTGATTTACCAATAGAGTACAGCAATTCATATACATCTATACTTTCTCATAGCAAAAGAGCAGATAAGGATAAATCAAAATCCAAAAAAAGATCGAGAGGTTAAATTTGACAGTGACATTTGATACAACACCTGAAGCCATGGGTGTCACTAAACCTCAAGTGACCATCAGTAATAAGACGGGATGGCAATCCTTGCTTTGGTACCCTGTGGCCATCCAAAGGTTTTGGTGTTGAAGAGCTTCCAGTAGTATCTGGCTTTATTCCAGATCGTTTCTTTTTCATCTTAGACTTCTCCCAGCCCTCTACAGCAATGGAAGACGTCCGGTCCTCTCCCTGAACTGCGCTACCACTTGGAAGTCTCAATATCTCCCTATCTCTATCCATAACCCCGGATGGCCTTGATGGAGTGCTTGCGTGTACCTCCGGCTAATTCAACGAAACATATCCATCAGTCTTCAGGATGTCAGGACTGATTTCATGCATGGTTGATTACAAATTACATAAATTCAGGTGAAAGAGCATGCACTCGAGCCAAAGATGGCATCAAAAACAAGGAAACAAATTCAAGGTCCACTCATTGATAACGAGGAAAATAAGACTATCTTAAAAGGAATCTACCTAGAAAGTAAAATGAAGACATCTTAAAAGGAAATCCATAACCAAACATTTCTTTTATTTGTTTTTAATTATTATTATAAGAAATTCAATTTTATTCAAGTGGGAGAACTCCGGAATACAAGCATTATACCAAATAGAGATGGTCTTCAAAAAAATATGATTTCTCCAAAACGGACATGCAATCGGTTATAATAACAGGATCTCATGGGTTCGACCGAAACGAAAATAAAGACAAATCCTAAAATCCATGAAGTCACTATCTGTCTCTTTGAAAGCTTCTTACTTCTGTACTTCCTCAAATGTACGAAGTATAATAAGTATATACCAGAAAGTATCTGAAAAACACTAAACAATAAACTAACCATTACACAACTACACAAGCAAGTTAATAAGGTAGAGTATATCCAACTCTCAACAACAACCAACTCCATTAGCTTTCTAGACAGCCTCAACCAGCTATTGACAATCTTATGCAGTAATACAAGCAAATCAGGGAAGGATAGTGTCACTCTCTAGGTTTTTCATAGTAATTGGAGATGCATTAAGAAAGAGAACCTTGACTAGGAAGTAAACATTTAGAGGAAAATCCCCAATTGCAAAAACCTGAATATGGTTTGAAAAAAATCAAAAAAAAAGTACAATAGAACTGCAAATGAAAAATACAAACCCTCAGATCCACCATAGAAGTTCGGGTGCGCTTATTTGGAACAGAATTCTTGGTCCTTTTTTCAGACTTCTGTTGCTCAAGCTCAAAACCACTCTGCGTTCCTATTTTACCAATGCCTACCCCTGAAACTGACCGGTCACTTGCATATAACACATTGGGTCGTTCATCTGATAAGAAGTCTGACTGAGATCTCCTCCTTGATGGAATGCTTGGAAAGCATTTGTTGATCACAGATAAAGATTCAGTGAATATCTTTACACGTTCCCTGATATTTCATGGAAACAAATCAGTTTAAATATTTATCCAAGTTGACCAGGTAAAAATAAAGCAATGGAGCCAAATATCCTAATAATCTACCTAGCTTTAGTGCAGCTTTCCCGAAGACCAGCCTTCAGCCGTCTGGCTTCCTCTGGAAAGGGAGAAGAGGACGGTTTGCCTTTAGAAGATACCACAGGACAATCCTCTACAGGCATGCCTAAAGCTAAACCTGTGAGTCGCTTGAAATCACTGTGCCTATTAAGTTTATGCTCTGTCACCATTGCTTTTGGATCAAAACGTAAGCACCGAAAAAAGTTAGTGACATCTTTTTGTGTAATTGTTGAAGTACTTCTTTCCGTGTTAGGAAGATAAGATAAGATTGGATTCTCCATGTTGTCACGGAAATTAGCTGACCTATCCAACGAAGCAGATGCATATGACCCACGCTGCCCGGAGGCATACAATGGCCTATCTGGGCTACTAGAAGATAGATCAAATCTGTTCGATGCTGACATCTCGTGTTACCTGCCCGATTGACAGAGAGGTGCATGGAAATACTCTACAACAAGAATGCATGAAACCAGCTCACTCTCCCAATAGTGATGGTTACAACCGGCAAACATACCATTGTGGCTACATCAGAGCTGCTCAGGGAAGTATGAAAACCAAAAATCAGACAAAAAGAAAGTAAATAAACTACTTACAACATGCAAAGCAGTAAAACAATTTGTTAAATAAAGGAGTTTAATGCATATAAAGAAGTTTGGACCAGGTATCTATCAAACTCAAAACAGAAGCGGTTAAGAAACCAAAGACATCAATGATACTGAAATAGAAAGAAGATGATGTTGCACGTCTACACCTTTGAATAGGTGAGATAAATTAGTTGAAGCAGACACTTAGGTCAATAAATTCTGTATTGCTAATCAACGTTTACCTTTTCTCTAGAACAAACATAGAATTCAATTGTTTCCTTTTCCCAAGTAAGGTAAACAATTTAGAGAATACTCAGTTTTCTACTTTGAATTCAAGATCCACAGCTCTACTAATGAATCTTGTATGATCAGAATAAATAAGTCAAATGACTTGCCAAAAATAATAATCTACAGAAGTTTAAAAATTTTACTAAAGAATCATTAGAAAAAGTTAAATCCATTACCTGGTAACTTATACTGTATAAAAACACAAAAAAAGGCGTGAAATTCTGAAATGAACAAAAGAATACATCAGAAAGTATATTAGATCGGGGTTCAATTAGGGTTTTGAAATTCTCGAATTCTAAGATGGTTACCCAAATAATTTATTTTTACAAAAAAATCTGGTAGGAAAAAAAGTATCGTATAATTGCATGAAATGAATATATTGGGAGAAAAGCTTTTTTATTATATTTTTACACATCGTTGATCGGTGAGGGGAGGTGCCCGTGGAGGGTCGGTTGATTTTTTCCTTCACCGGATTTTAGCCCGCTTTTGATTTGAACCCGAACCAAATTACTGCCAAAATACTAAGTTTTCATAATTATAAAATATAATAATTGTTGAGAAAATTATTATGTCAGTCATTGTTTAATAATTATGACTAAATTCAATATACATATATATAACTTGTATATGTATATTGAGATTTTATATTTTTTCAAGCTTTTTTATATTTGTATTTGGTCAATGCATTTGTATATGTGAACTCGTTTCAACGTATTTGGATAATAAAATTTACAAGTATAAATACAAATATCTAATAAATTTAATTTAAATTGTAAAATACAAACCGTATATAATATATTTGATTGATATACAAGTATGAATAGTAAAGCACAATCTGTATATGATACATTTGATTTAAAATGTGAAATATCTAATATATTTGCTTTATATACAAATTGCATGTGAATTCATTTAAAATGTATTTGCCAATTGCCAAAGAAATTTGATTTAAAATACAAATATAATCAAATGTATTCATTTTTGTACAAATACATATGATGCAATTGTATGTTTAAGTTG
>JBDJHY010000102.1:8917938-8930489 GCA_039654485.1 Withania somnifera | reverse complement strand
CAAATAATAGGCATAAAACCGGGAGAATGAGCTTTGGCTCCAACATTGAAAATGTAAGCTAAGAAATCAAGACATCCATGGGACTCTACCAATCACTTGCTCCTATAGCCAGAGTCATCGGTGAACCTAGAGATCTGATACCACTCTGTCACAACCCAAAAAATCAAATTGTGATGGCATCTACATTTCATCTGTAGAAAATCCTAAGCCCGTTATAGAGTAAGTGGCGATGGGCTAGTACCAAGTACCCAAAAGAAAGGGACAAGGAGATGAAGAGAAGGAATAGAAATAGAACAAAAAATACACAATTAAACATGAATCCGCAGAACCTAGTATCATGGCTGTAGAGCATCTATATACATAAAGGTAAAAAATACAACCCACAACAAGGCAAAACTAAAAAATAGCTATCCATACTCTTAGTGGAACAACTATAGAGACAGAAGAAAGACTGGCCAACATGAACGCCAAATGCTCACCATATCTCTTGAACAACACCAAGCTAGTCTGCGCGATTGCCTTCACCCTAATACCTCGTACTAGGACCAGTATCAGTGAAAGATGCATAAGTGTAGCATAATTACCAAAATAACGGGTACCTAGTAGGCATCACAGACCAACCAGGTAAAAGTAAGCATAAACAAGGTAATGGATAATCAAAGGCAAATAAGGAGGGGCACATAATGTACAATAGAAATAAGGTAGCTACAGTAATAGCTAGTAAACGCAGTGAAGGGATTAGATGTCAGCTAATACATATTAAGGAAAGTCACCATCAAGGTATTCCACACATGACCTTGTCCACAAGAAAATAATGACCAAACACTACATGTACCTGGAGCTCTAACATGACTAGCACAAGGAAGGACTAATAAGAAAGTGAAAAACCATTAACAAGCTAAGCTGTTAGAAAATAGAGTAAGTGCATGAATAGTAAAAATAAATGATAGAAGGGAGAAAATCAAGTCTACTAACAAAAGAACCCTTCCACCACCCATTATAACGGTAGGTGAAACCAGGCAATCATATAACCCAATAGGTACCCCTTTCCTCCCGTAAGTCCTGAAGGGTACAAATCAACATATAAGGATGAAATACTAAAAGGTAGTGGAAAAGTAAATACGTTCCAATATGCTCCCTTTATGGAGTATTCCCAAATCAAAAGGGACCAATGGAGGACTTGAACCATATACACAACTCCCCTATATACCCTTCCCCCGATTATGTGTCCTTCCCTAAGAATAACGACTCGGAATAGAAGGGCCCATAAAGGGATTCAAACCGACATGCATAACCCTATAACAAGTCCACCAGTAGTATAGTCATCAGGTCTAAAAGGCCAAAACTTGGTCTTAGACCGTATATCAAATCTTAGTAGAAACCTCAAATCCATCAATGTAGGCAAGGATAAAAATCTCAATAAGACTCTACTATCGTCATATAGGTGATATCCCAAAATCACGGTGATAGTGAGAAAATAGCCTCAAGTGGTGTGAGAAAATAGCTTCATACTGCTCATCTGCGCAGTCGTGGAAGATATCAGTATATATATGAAATCAATTTCCAGTTATTACTATGTTAGAATCAAGTTATCTTTTAAAATGTTTAAAACATGGTCGCTACACAAAACCAATCAATAGGCTAAACTGGTCTAAAGCTTCTAACTAAAATATATAGGGTGGATGCCAAGCCTTAGTCACAAGGTATGTCCTCTCCTACCCTAAATATAATCCTGAGCCATGAGTAATCGTACAAAAGATGTCATAACTTCCCAAAGAGCACCTAATAAGGGGAAATTACATACCCATACAGGGGAAGAAACAGAGATATCATAGCTAAGTCCAACATAGTTCACTCCCAGGTTCACACTGCGCTAGGGAATAATGTCATGACATAGGGTTGCTAACCACCCAATGAAGCCATATCCGGCTAGGTATAATATTGTCACATAAGGATACTAACTACCTAGTATAGCCATTCCTAGATAGGTACGAGGTAATCAATAGGGATACCAATTTTCCAACAAAATTGTATCCAGCTATTTATGGCCCAAAGGGGCCAATACATGCCCTAGTCACACACAACATCTTAGTTAGAACACAGATAATCAACCTACGTAGATCATCCCTAAAGCCACCAACCTAAATCAGGGGATAACTACTAAGCTCTAATCACTAGTATAATCCCCTCCCTAATCTCACTATATTCCATAGTCAGTGTATGAACAATAGGCACCAAAGGTGTTACTCCTCCCACAACTATATTACGGTCCAGTGTCGGGGTGAGACACTCAAGTAGGGAATTATAGCAACAGGGTAAGTAGTTAAAAAACACACCAGCTAAGTAGGCCATAGCCTAAAAGAATAAGCATATTGGGGCTTAACTAATCCTAGCCCCGATCTAGCGCTTTATCATGCATATACCATACATTACCAGTCTGAAGAGAGTAAATTATAGCCTACCTGGGTTCAGATGATGTCTTCAAGAAGCATGCCCAAACATCCAAAGAATGACGTAGGAAGCTCAAAATCGTGCGAGGCTAGAAAAAATATAAGCCACATGTCAAGATGAGTAAAATTAGATCCATATTTCTGTATAAATAGTGAGGCCAAAATCTAAGATGAAAACGGGCCCATAAACCCTAATACCTCAAAAAAAGGAACTATTTATACCAATATGTAGAGCACAACTCACCCATAAAGTGGTATAAAATAGGGCTCAAACGAACTGTATGAATGAAGATATAAGCTTGAGAAGTGTATGTAAAATAGAAAATTTTACAAAAATAGAAAAAATAAAGAATTACCTAGTAGAAATGATCGTACAACCACCACAACACAATTCTACATATTAAATCTTAAAGGACATTTAAAGGAGCTCCAAGAACTAGTATCAATGGAGAGAGATAGAGAAAAGATAAAAAAAAACTTCGTGTTGAATAAATATATAAAGGCCTACCAACTGACCATTAAATCGGTCATTTAGCTGATTTATCCACCATCTATTTATCAGTCACTTGGCTGATAAATTGGTTTCTTTGGTCCTTGACTGACAAATTTTGGAAAATTTCAAAAAAACATAAAAGGAACAAAGATTCTGATTTCGACAATCCATTTATGTAGTCCTTATGTAATAAATATTCCGAAATTAATGGAATTAAAGAAAAGGAAATTTGGGATTGTATTAGATGAGCAATCCCCAAGTTAGAAATAAATAAAGGAATGTAAATCTTAAAACTTCCAGGAAACCAACATAATAATCCCAGAAAGTAACAAGTGACTTGGGGCAGTTACAAGAACGCTATAAATATAGAGAAATAGCGGCAAATCATTGAAATGTCCCAAGGGTTGTTACATATTTTTAGTTAGAAGCCATTTAATATATATGTGGGTATTCAATGAGATTAGCCTTTAACTCTCATGCCTAAATTATGATTTTCAAGAGAAATCCATGAATCCCATGATTAAGGTTCTTCATTATTATGTATATGGTTTACATTTTGTCCTATATAATATTTTCCTTGAATTTGAACATGGTTTACAAGATCTATTATGATTCTTTATATTTATGCTGTAATATTTAGATTTTCTCCATGTCTACCCATGATTTTGGGTTTTCAGCCCAATTTCTCATGAAATATTTATCTTTACGATATTAGTTCTTTTGTTGGTTATATCCCTTTATAACTAAAAGATATTACCCAGTCTATTCAGTTTTAATCATGCTTACATGTTATATCCAATATTTTAATATAAATTAATCAAATACTCAGATTATCTTAACATGACTAGAATAATCTTAAATAAGCATTATCTTACTAATACAGTCCAGTATAGTATGAGTAGTAATATCTTAGTCTTGGGAGTAGTATTTAGTACCGAGCAGGTTCAGGTTTTAGAAAAACCCAATTCTAGAACTATGTTTCCATCATAGGATTTTGAGCCTAATTAGACTCAGTTTAGTGGATCCATAGTTACCAGGTCGCTTACCTTGGCAAGTATTGGACACCCTATTTTTAGGGTATGGGCAGCACACTGAACTCCATAAGTCTCACATAGTTTTATGTCGATTAAAAAAATCTCCCACCCATGTTCAACTATGTCTAGTTTTCAGTTATAGTTTCAGTTATAATTTGCAGCTTATAGTTCCATATTTCAGCATGGTTTATGACAATAGGTTTGATGCATATCTTACCGGTTTTTCAATATACAACTTAGCTTAGTATTGCATATATTTCGGTTTTCTATTTCTATTCCATTATCTTTGGAATGCCTACATAGTTAGTATATTCTAGAAATACTGATGAATACCTTTTTCTTACACTCACAATGTAGGTTTAGGCCATCCATCCAGCGCCTAAGGTTAGTTTTGTACCTCTATTCAGCATACCTACAGTGGCGTGTACTTATGATTCAAGGGCCTTGACGTTCATCCATAAGTAACCAAACTCATTCATTTATTTTAGATTATTTAGTTTCAATATTTTTTTTACGAGCTAGAGAGTTGTTCTAGCTAGTGCCTTCTTGTGTAATAGAGGCTTCCAAACAAAGTATTTTAGTATTTATCTTATTGACTGGATATTATTTTTTTAGTTCATGTAGTCATAGTTATACAATTGTTCACTATTTATAGTTATTGCTTCTTCTCATGCTTTTAGTATTGTTCAAGTAAAGGTACCAAATACTCAAGGTTAGATGATGGTCCTTCAGGGTTCTTAGAACCGTGTACTGTGCAAGATGTAGACTCAGGGAGTGATAGAAACCCTTGTCTAGTAGAACCTAAATTTGAACCTTTAGCTCCCTCAATTCAATAGGAGCCAGATGATAAGGAGTAATAGAAATAGGCCTGGTGCCTTGTTCAGGAGCATGTACAAAAACTCACAAATAATAGGCATAAAACCGGGAGAATGAGCTTTGGCTCCAACATTGAAAATGTAAGCTAAGAAATCAAGACATCCTCTTGCCACCAATCTCTTAGCCTGAAGGTCGGAGATTATCCTTGTTGGTGGTGCATGATTTACAAAATTCTGCCACACAACCTAGGATACACCAGGCACGTCTAAAGTAACAACCTTAACATACAATCCAAAACTACACAGTGAGGGGATAATAAATCCATGCCTAGTATCAGATTAAAAATATAACATATGTAACATAAGAAAATCAGTCCAGGTATCAGAACTCCAAACAGAAACCAAATTTGGTCTTATAACTCAATCCGTTGCTAAAGAGTCTCCTACTGAAGTAGCAATAGATAATGGATTACTAGACAATGCCAAACAAGGTTCAAAGTAAGAAAACATATAACAACAAGTAGAATAAGATCAAATAAGGTTAATACTGACCGATGGTATAAAAAGTCATACCTATAATGAGAGTATCCAAGGCCTCTGCCTCTGTCCTACTTGGAATAGCATAGAACTTGAGGTGGCCACTGCCTAAATAATCCCTATTGTGACTTCAATACCCTCCTTACTGACCTCCAATATGAGTACCTTCACCAGCTTAGGCCCTATAGATGGTGGCAACATTGATCTCAACTATTTGGTTGGCTGAGTAGCTGGATGAAACCTACCACTTTAAGGACACTCCTTAGTGTAATACCCAATAATACCATTCTTAAAGAAAGTCCATAACGTCCTACTTTAGAAAGAATCGCTAATTAAAATAGAATAGCCACCCTGAACCGAAGCCCAGAACTATCCTCAATGATTATCTCGGCGTCTAACCCTACTAAATTTGCTCTAAAGTTAGGAAGGTATCCTGAGCCAAACACGAGTCATAATGGCATCTGCAAAACCCATAGACAAGACTGTCCTAACAACCTGGAGCTACACAAAATGGGATATACCCACTCACATCTACTAATAAGATGAAAAATAATGGAAATAAACCAACAACAAAAAGAGGTATATATAAAAACCCATCTAAATACCTGGTGTCAATGACATGTGGAGGTACAAATCAGAGTATCCAAAAAAGATATATACATTTACAAGCTCCTATAAAAGTAGTACTGCATAAGGGATGCCATGAACAAACAAGAACAAAAGAAACATGCTGACGACGCCCCCCACCCTGCTGCTACTCAGCACCTCTACCTATTGCTCTCCCTCTCTTGCCTCCTTCTCTGGCTCCACAAACAGATGGTTTCCCACCTCTAGACAGTGGTACTGTCTGTAGTGGCTGGGCAGGAAAGGTTGTGGTCTTTGTAGCCTTATGCTAAGGGTAATCCCTGGTAAAGTAGACCCTATCCCCATAATCAAAGCTTGTAATGTGAGGGGATTGCCCAGATCTTGCCAACCTACTGAGATTTCAGCTGAGGGAATGATGGTATATGATTTGATTATTCAAAATTCCCGACTATTTGAATTGGTGAAAAACATGCTTCATATTACATAGTCTTGCACTATATTATGGCGCACATACATTGACCTATTTATATGATTGAATTCATACATCGTGATCATGTCTGAGGTAGATTATCCTTTATACTTATTTGACGTTGATATTGAGTTGTCCCACTTATTCTATTAATGGTATGATATTATAAGCCCAAGATGGATGATTGTGATAAGATCTTAAGACTAGTTTATAGTCCTGAAAAGATGATATGCTCTCTTAAAATTCAAATGAAAAGCCTTCTGAGAGTGATAAGAAATAAAAAGAAATAACTTTATGGATAATGAGTTAAAATGGGAAAATAGGTCATGAAAGTATTGGTATTGTGATGTTGTTAAAAGTAGTGATGAGCTAATTACCTTTTATAATCCATCTTACAGTCCATGTATCGGTAGCATCGGACAAAAATAATACTATGTCTTCCATTATAGGTCTGACTTGAGAATTTTCCATTGATTTTGATTCCTAGACCTATGTCACTATCATAGGTAAAAGATGTTTTATCCATGTTGGGGAAAGTGTAGAAAGAGGAAAACATATACAAATATGCCACTTCAAGTTGTAGATTGCACCCCCTCACAACTTTCAACATAGTGGATTGACATTGGTTCATTGGAGCATGACACAATATTCAAATATTTAGGTTTCTTGACAAACATTATGACATTTAACCTTAGAAGAGATGTGATTGAACAACTAGTATCCTTTTGAGACCCATCAAACAATGTTTTTTTCTTCTCAAATTTTTAGTTAACCCTAACATTGGAGGAAATAGTTGGTTATACTGGGTTTGAGAAGAACTTGTTCCATAGAAAATTACAACTCCGAGGAACATTTACATGAAAAATTCCATCAACTTTTGTTCATTTTTAATCCAAAAGAGAATTCAATGGACAAATTTTGGGTCTCTCAGAGTTTTTGTATGAATGATACAGTAAATCAAAGGGGTTTAACCAGTTCGGAGTGCAACTTTGTACCCTGGGAAACTTTAAAACATGGAAAGAGCATAGATAGTTTTCTTTTAAGGTAGATTTTCTTGGAACTATGGTTTGGACAAGGAGAGAGAAAAATATTAACATCCACTGATGGGGTGGTAAAAATCTTGATTGAGAAGAAAGAGCATAACATTGTGTCAATGATTTTGGCTTACATCTATCGGGACCTAACTGTTTTCCATAAAGGGGAAAGTTTCTTTGAAGGATGTAACACCTTATTGTAGATGTGTATCATTGAACAATATCATATTACAAATCCTATGGCATAAAAGTTTAATCCTGAAAGGGATAATCAGATTACAAATCACCTAAAGAGGATAGAGGATTATAATTATCAAAAGGGGATAACACTTGGTTCAAACGCTTTCGCTCGTTGATAGGAAATAATATCACTTGGAACCTCCCTTGGTTCCCCTGGAAGGAAATCATACACACGCCTATTTTTTCCTGTGCTTACTATTGATTGCTATTATAGGTCTTCAATCATATATGCTATTGAATGTTTAGTGTTAGTAAGACAGTAATTAGATAATACCTATGATTGAGGATATAAACGATTTTTCTTTTACGTGAGACCAAAGATTCCCCTCCTCAGGGGGATTGGCTAATTAATTTTGGAATAGTTATGGGATATGAAAAGATGATTAAGGAGTCTCATAAGGGAGAATTACACCCAGGATACTCTAACTGGTTTGAAAAAAAACCATGTCCCTGATTAAGACCAGAGAATATGTGAAAGAACCGGTGATCGTAAGGTTGAGATAAATATAAAGGTTGAAATGTCTATGCGTGACATACAGGATACTAATTAGTCTTTGGAGGCAGAGTTAGAGTATGTTAGGGCTACTTTAATCAGAAAATAAGTAGAGAATAAGGAAAGAGTCAAGCGAGATAGATGGGAAGTAGAGGAAGATCAACACTCAACTATTTAGGTGTTAAATATTGATCTTGAATGAGCCAGGAAAAGAATAGAGGAGAAAGAAATCGAACTCATGGAAGAGAAAGATAAATCATTTCAAAGTAAAGTCACACTCCAGGGATAAATTAAGCGAGCAATAATTAGAGGGACATATTGCAGAACTCGATGCGCCCCCGTTAGAGGCAATTGAAAGAATATGATAAAAAAGATTAGGCCAAATTTGATAAAGAAAGAGCATAGTGGGTTTGTTAAAGGGGAATACTTCGAGAGAAGATCAAGTCATTGTTAACTTGAGGACCATGTTCCACATAAATTGTCACCATTCGGGATCAATAGATACAATATTAATCAAATTTGCAATATTCCCTGTGAGCAAAGGTTCATTATTTAGCAAATCATACTGCTCAAATGGTTTTGGATAACCAAGGGTTGAGCCATGAACAGTTTCTTGATCAAGTACCAACCTTTGCTGAGTACCTCATAGGTGCATTGCAAGATATATACCTAGGTGTGAGAGGACACTTGAGGATAAAATCCCCATGAGAAGACATGTTGAGATCCTAAGCATGAGCACATGATCATAGTATATGAAGCTTAGCTCCTATTTGCAGTATTTTAGTTCCAATCTTTTCCCTTTTGTTTAATTCATGTCTTTGGATTAGTCATATTTGTTTAAGTTCAAGTTTTAGTTCAGATGTTAGTTTGAAAGGTCATTCTAATTTGTTTTTATGTTGAATGATATTTTAATTTATGCTACCTTTATATTACTTATCTTTCCCTTTTTTTGTTTTTTTATACCAAAAGAAAAAGAAAAAAAGCTTTGCATTTTATCAAATTACGCAAAGATCTGATTCATGTTTTGAAATGATATATAGCAACCCCTAGAGGGTTAAATCAAATTTTTTGGAAAAAAAGAGTGAAGATAAATAAAAAAAAAAGGATTAGTGTGAATTAGACAGGATGAATCATAAGTCCTTCCACGTTAGAAATAGAGGATGCATCTAAATACATAACCTATCATCTGTGTTTATAATGTGCAACATGCTTAACACTAGTTCAATTGCTCTTCACAGAGAAAGATATAAAGGTTAACTTAAAGGTGGTCGGCTTATGGTTAATCTGGCGTATTATCCATAAAATACCAGATTAAAAGGGAAAATGACTCACAAAGAAGGAATAGAATCATACAAGAAAGAGGTTCAAAATCAACCAATTCAGTAAGAGCTAGCATCGGTAGAGGAAGTAAGAATGTTAAAGTAACATATGGCTGAAATGTACCGAGCTTGTGTTAATGGGAAAGGCCTACCATCTTCAATACATGTATATATGGATATAGTTATGTCATCTCCCTACTCAAGTACCAACAAGTGACCCTTTTACCCACTGATATTTGTCTCATTTGTTAACACGACCAACATCGCCATAACTTCCATAGTATGCCCTTCTAATGCACCTCAAATAAGCAACCCACTTTTCATGCCTACTACACATATTTCTTCATTCCCTCAATCAAAAGTGGTACAAAAATCTGACAATGAGCCCATATGTGAAGTTCAACATGATCCATTCCATCTTCCTTAACTGACTTCTCAAGTCCCAAACCCCTACCATCACTTGCATCAATATAATTTCCCTAATATGACTGACAAAACAACTAAAGAAAAGGAACATGAAGAAATGGAAAAAAAATGAAGAGCTTGGAGAATAGTGTGGGGGATATGCAACTATTAGGAGGTCAAAAATGTGTTTCATATGGTGATTTACAGATGTTTCCCATGTTTCCCCATGTGCATTTACCTGTTGTCTTTAAAATAATGAAATTTGAGAAACATAATGGTTATGAGGACCCCATCTCCCATCTGAAGAATATTATAATCAACTAAGAGAAGATGGGTAAAAGAGGAGTTACTCAAGGCTTATTTCGGGGAAAGTTTGGTTGTAATTACCTCTGAATGGTTCATAGATCAGGATATTGCTAACTAGCACACATGGGATGATTTGGCTCGAAGCTTTGTTCAGCAATTACAATATAATATTTACATAGTCCCGATCTCTCCTTGCTTGACAATATGAGAAAAAATACCACTGAAAGTTTTCATGAATATGCTATAAGGTGGAGGGAGAAAGTTACAAGGGTAAAGCCATCAATAAATGAGTCATAGATGATCGATGTTTTCCTCCAGGATCAAGAACCTAACTACTTCCACTATTTTCTTTCAGTTGTTGGAAAAACATTTATTGAGGTTATTAAGGTTGCAGAAATTGTAGAAAATGGCATTAAGCCTAGAAAGATTGTAAGCCAAGCTACTTGAAGGCCACAACACAATGAAATAAAGTGACTCGGGGAGTCTTGGAGGGAAGAAAAGGAAAGAGGATATGGCTACTATTATATCAGGAGCAAGACAGAGTTTGAAGAGCGAACATCTCCAACAACCTCAGCCTCAACCACAAACTTATTCTTAAAATCCCTATAACCACCCAGAACCTTACTATCCTCCACAAACCCCATAATATTCCATTCCTCCCAATACCTCATATATATTGTACAACCTTATGCTCGACCTCCTCCCTACCCAAAATGTCGTGCACTAACCTTTCCATATTAGCCCCTGCCACCACAAATATTCCAAGGTCCTGGTAGATCCTACTTTTGACCAAGGGTACAGTATAAAAAAGGGAACATGATGAAGGAAAACTTCATACCTACTAGTGAATCATATGCTAGCTTATTCCAAAAACTAAGGGTACTATATGTGTTGAATCTAATTGAGGGAAAGATCTTGAATCCACCTCCCAAAGAACCTTTATTACTCTAAGAGATGTACCAATTATTTTGATACCCTAGAATACTACACGGTGATATGTTAGTATTTAAAGAAAGCAATCCAGAACCTGATTGATACAAGGAAGATTATGGAGAAAAGTCCAAAAGTTTAAGACATCAATCAAAACTCATTTCCTGTATATACTAAAACAAACATGTTGAAAATCGAAAGATAGGAGAGCACCCCTTCTCCCGAAGTTACGGGGTCATTTTGCCGAGTTCCTTCGACATAGTTCTCTCAAGCGTGGTGCGTGTGTAAATGAGTTGCTCTACCAACTGAGCTATAGCCCTTAGTGCTTGTGATACATATTTTATCATGTAGATAAATTCATTTCAAGATAAATATTCCATGATCTAACATCAACAATCATTGATCTCTTTGAGTGGTATTCCTTAGATTAGTATTGCTTATAAGTAATATGATATTTATAATCCATCGATAGGATGGGTTTCATTTGGTTCTCTTTGGGATGATAAATGACCTACTTAACTCAGTGGTTAGAGTACTGCTTTCATACGGCGGGAGTCATTGGTTCAAATCCAATAGTTCATAGTTTTCAACTGAGCGGTAGACCCGACGCGACTGACAGATAAGCCGACGTTAATAGCAGGTCTAATTCCACGATAAAAGAGCTCTGTTTCCAAACAGATTTGTCCATTAGTAATGGGGATCACATTAGTGGGAATATAGGCTGATACATCTCCAGCTTGTGTTTCAACGCTCAGATTTGATTAGTGTTTAGTCCAAGTAAACTCCGTTAGAGGAAAGCGCTCTCACACCATGGTCAAACGAATCGAATCATTTCATTCAGGCTAAAGCGAGATAATGTTAGTGAAGTTGATCTATGATGGTAAGGAGTCTATAGTTCCCTTTAAGCCTAAGATTAAGATCCAAGTTAGTATGGAAAAGTTAGCAAACATCGTATATTCAAAAAGGCATTACTTTTAGGTAACAAGGAGGTAATAGAAGAAATAATTCGATTGAATGAGAAGAAACCAGTGCTAATCGTGAAGGGGACTCAAAAAGTGTTTATACAAGTCAAAGTAAACCAAAAGTTGATTGTGTTGGGAGTTCTAAACAAGTCGATCCTGACTGTGCAAGGCTACATTACTGAACCTATTGTAATTAAGCTACTGACATTGGTCCTAGTGGTCGATACTAAGAAAGTTCCATGGAATTATAAAAAAACACTATAGTGATATGTAATGGGAAGGAAGTTATGGAAAAGATACATGAAGTAGGGTGTTTGACTCTGTCACGACATGATTTCTCGGATCATGATGGCACCACTATACCACCATTAGGAGAACCAAATATCCTAGTTCGTAGCCGAAGAGGAGGACTACTACAATTAATGCGAAAGAATATAAAAAGAAATAGTAAAGATAATAAAGAATTGCAGAATACACCC
>JBDJHY010000102.1:8878922-8893997 GCA_039654485.1 Withania somnifera | reverse complement strand
AGATTGTTATGGATAGAAATCAATACTGCAGTAATAATTTGTAGCCTTCCAGCATATGAAAACTATTTTGCATCAGCATTTTAATCCTGGAAGTGATCCTCTCAATCAGTTGGTCTTCTTTGAAGTAAGCAGTTAGCGAAGGTACCGAATATGAAAAGTTCCCATTACAAAGCCAGTTATCCTCAACAACTGCTCTTTTAGTAGGTTGATCCAATCCAGCAATGAATATATTGGATTTATCCATGTTAGCTATCAAAATAATAACTTTAGTGAAGTGATCCAAAGCCTCCATGACCCTCTCCACTAGCTGCGCCTTCCCTTTACAGTACATCATTAGGTCATCTGCAAAGCCAAAGGGTCTCCCCGAAGCATTTCTAGGAACAACCAATTCATGGGTTGGAGAATTTCTTTGAAGGCTAAGAGAGGGCTTAGAAAGGGTGATCCCGTGCCCCCTCTCTTTGTCTTAGTTGTGGTGTATTTAGTTGCTTATTCTACATAGTCACCCGATCTAACTCAAGGGTAAGAGAGGGCTTAGACAGGGTGAGCCAATGTTCCCTCTCCTCTTTGTTTAAATTATGGAGTATGTAATTGCTTATCCTACATAGTCATCTGATCTAACTATATAGTTGCTTATCCTAAAATTTAAAAAAACTATTTTAACTTTTTTGTATGGAGCCCCTTCGTTTTACTGTTTTTAATCAATATCCGGTGATCAAGAAGAGAATGCCACAATGGAGTGAGCGAGGCCTATTCTCATCTCTTCTCCTCATCCAGTTCCTAGTTTCTAAGTTTGTTTAATTGCTTAATTAAACAAGTAATGAGTAATCTATTAAGTTGACGTGCAATCATAACAAACATCAGCTAGTAAGGGAGGTTAGCTCTATTTTGGAGTAAGTTGTTGGGTTTTACAAAGTTAGAACTTTGAGCTCTTTTTTTAAAGAATTACTTTGTTGGAAAACACTACAACATCCAAGGCCTTTTTTTACTAACAAACAGATCATAAGCTTAGTGCGATGGTTTTTGACTATTAATTAGGGCTTTCTTTGGTAGATAAACCTATATCTTTGCAACGAATCATTGATTGTAAAGTTTTTGTTGTATATCTGAGACAATATCCGGATTAGATGGGCCCCCAGTGCTATGGTCTAGTGGTAAGAGCTCAACTTGTCATGTGTGAATTAGACGTATGTCATGGATTCAAACGTTGCCTTAGAAAAACGCCTATTATTTAAGTGGAGAAGAGTAGAGAGGCAGACTCATCATCCATTGAGTATTTGTACCCTGCGTCATTGTGCTCTTGGGGTTTTTTTGATAACAAAAAGAAATCCAGAAAGCTGGTTCTTCCCCATTCTTTCTCAGGCCGAGTCTTTTTTTGTTATTCACAATTGTAATTAAAGAGTAGGAAATCGGAGTTTTGATCAAAGAAAGATACAGAAAAGAAAACAAAGTTGACATCTCGTTTGTAACCAAATTTAGATTAGACAAGCTTAAAGAGTTTTCTTTTTGTGATTTATATGTAGCAAAGATTACTGCTTGCAACCTCCAAGGCAGTTTACTGCCTCCTATGTCATTGAAGATAGGAAAAACATTTGAATTCTATTCTATTGTATTTACTGTTTTTCTTCTTCTTCCAGTTTTCTGTTTGAAATAGCATTATATGATGCTTTTAATTATGCTATACGCCAATCACACTGTATTTTCCTACTAATGGATGGCTCAAGAATGATATAAAAGGCAGCTTCACGTGTACCACCATTGATGGATTTGTTCTTTGTTTCTTTCACTTTGTTGGTTTTCTGGGTATCTTCTTAAAATCCCCTATATTCAGCTGAACCATGGGGGTGTCTTTGCTGTATCTACTAGTGGACTACCAAACAAACATTTTCAACTATCTTCAACACGACGAAGCCACAAGCGTTGTTTGCCGGTGAGAGCTAAAACATCGGTGGAAATGGATACGCTTGCGAAAGATTCTGCAGGCACTGATGCTGTTGATGATAAGGGTGATCTTTCTCTGCCATCTTAAGCACCACATAATGAAAATTTTCATTGGTAGCATACTTGAGGAATCCATGAAACATTTTGTGGTCCTTTGGACATGCATCCTGTTTAGTGCTTCCTCCGTCTTAATTTGTTTGTCGTTTATTCCTTTTTAGTCCATTTCAAAACAAATGCCTTTTTTCTATTTTGGAAACTCTTTACTTTTAACTTTCTAAATGGCATGTTAATACCACAAAATTAAAGGACATTTTGGTACACTACTTTCTTAAACTCCATATTAAGTCAAAATCAGACAAACAAATTAAAATAGAGGGAGTACTAGTTTTGTTACCATGCAGAATAAGTGAATCTTTTCCTACTTTTGTAATTCTAAATTTGAATAGACAGAGACAAAAGGATAATAGCTCCAAACTAACTTAATAAACATAAGTTGGTGCTGTGATATTCTTGTTCGAGATTTTGATACAATGTACAGTGACCATGATCTATTAATTGTTCAGCTTAAGGGTACATAAAGTGCCATGGTCAATACACATCTTATTGATAAACTTATGGGGAATTTTCAGAAATAGCAAAGTTGAGCTTTTAATTAGAGGTTTTAGCAATAGTTTGCTATTTGCCAAAAATAGCAACCCGGACCAGTTTTTTTTTTTTTTTTTATTTCGCCAAAAGGTAAGCTGTCTAAATACATGTATAACTCCTGTTTTTCAGCTGTCTAAAAACATATACATTGTCTAAATACAAAAAGTAAGCTGTCTAAATATATATATATTATCTAGATACAAGAGGTAAATGATGAAAATATTGCTATTATTGGTAAATATTTATAACTGTTGCTATGGATTGTAAATCCGGTCTTAAGTATGTTACTCCCAATAATTTTCCCTAAACTTATACCTTCTTTAAGGTCTTCGTTTCATATGGGTCGATATGTTAACACCAGAACACTTCCATGCAAATTATTTGATCACGGAATATAGAATGGGAACATTGTTAGGCCAAACCGTTCTTCTAACAAATTTTATGAATTCTGGTTTTGAATTATTATTTTGGTTTAGTGCAGATTTTGGAGTTGTTAGCATGCACCACGTTGGGATACTATGTGAAAACCTTGAGAAGTCGTTGAACTTTTACCAGAATATTCTTGGTAATCATACTTCACTTTTTAAATGGATGACTAAATTACAGCGGAAATACATAATTTTGTAGTTCTGAAAGTTCATGAATGATCAGGACTTGAAATAAATGAGGCAAGACCACATGACAAGCTTCCCTACAGAGGTGCTTGGTTGTGGGTGGGTTCTGAGATGATACATCTAATGGAGCTTCCAAATCCTGATCCCTTAACTGGTCGGCCTGAGCACGGGGGTAGAGATCGTCATACTTGCATAGCAATTCGTGATGTGTCTAAGCTGAAAGCTATTCTTGATAAAACAGGTAATTCATTTACCTTATTCCTGTTTCACCTTCTGACTTGAAAATGGTTAAAAAACTTTGGACATATATTCCATTCTTCGTTTTTCTTTTCAGGCATTCCTTACACCCTTAGTCGCTCAGGGAGACCAGCCATTTTCACTCGAGACCCAGATGCTAATGCACTAGAATTTACTCAAGTTGATGCTTGACAGGATCTGGACTGCTTGCTCTCTAATTTGTAATCCTTATACAGAAAAATAATACAGCTCTTGTGAATATACGTAGAGGGGATATTGAACAGATACAGTTGATAACTCGTTGAAGCACTGCAGCTATTATCATTGGAGTTAATATAGTGATTATGGCTTATCAATCCCCCAAAAGTCACGTGCTCAGCTCAAATGGCCTCAGAAATGCCCGGAAAACCCAAAATACAAAAGCAAGGTCTAAGGGTCAAATGATAAAGTTTAATACGCATATTGCATATATAAATCCAGTCATAATTCAAGCCTAAAAATGATTCTGCTGGCCCAGCTGCTCAAAAAATTAAACTAAAAATACCAGTATGAAGGACTCAACTCAAGGAAAATGTGGCTCAAAAATAATCTCAATTTGACCTCCCTAACGTCAAATTAGTTAAAGGTGTGCCAACCACATACCAATATCTAATGTCTTAGTAAGTCCCATTTATGAATATCGCAGCGTACCAATATCTCAGTATCACAGTTTCTGGATAACCTCAAATCTTAATGCCACACTCAATCAGTGTGATATACTAAAAAATATTGTTCTTATTGCTCGATGTGAAGTCGAGACTAAAGTTCTAGTAGTAGTAATATATGATAGTATCTGGTGACAAGTTAGGAAGCCTAGGCTAAAACAAGTAGTAAATGAGTAAACAGGGTGCCTGATAGTCAGTTCGGTTTAAAAATATCCCGTTACCATTAGTTATTATTAGTTATCAAGAAAATATCATATTTTCCATCCTTAGTCTGATTTAATCATTTCTATTAGAACGGGATTGTAAGGCCATAATATCACAGAAAAATGGTGAGAAAGGGCCCTCAACCCCAATATAATATAATTCATATACCGGGCCTCTCAAGAGCACGTGTTGTATGAATGTATGATCATAACCAATCATTACAACTATCCTGCTTTCGTTCGTATTCTCAATCTAGAGCTAACAACTCACAAAAAACAACCCAAACCCATGGGAAAAACCCAAAACCAACCCACTCTTCAGCGTCCTATACTTCTAAAGTCACCCTACGACCATCACAACACCACAACTAGGTCAAAGGCATAATATTACACTAAATATCGTAAAAAAGGGGATGAATTCAAAAATTATAAGTGGACAACGATCATGGTGCCAACGTATCAAACCTAATATGAGCATTCTATCTAGCATAGTTATAATAGATATTTTCTCAACCTCAAAGGTAGTAAGCCTAAACTCACTTGTCGATCGGTGAAAATTCTACTGTAGCTCACGGGAATTAGATTGCCTAACTAGAAATGGTTCTGAATGGGATTAAAAATAAAAAATAAGCATCTATACACCAATACAATTCTATCAGTATAAATTGTATCGAATTTAGAGCCAGGTCAAATTCGTGTCAAAAATAGGCCTATGGGACCGTTAACTGGACCCAAAAACAAAATTCAGCACAGAGTTTTCGGTAACTCAAGGAACCACACTTAGAAAATAAGCATAATTTGGGTGAGAATTATTCTCAAAATGGCCCTGAGAAGAAGGATATGAAGGTCCAACACATTACAAAATTTAAGAACAAAGATAAAATTATACACCACGAATGAAGGAAGAATTACCTTCGGGTGACAATCCACACCAGTAGAACCAATGATAGCTACTAATCCAGCTAGAATGCAAGAATTATTAAGATTTAGCAAGATCATTAATGGAGGAAAAACCATGGTTATGGGAACTTCAAGGAGGAACACTTTCCAATAAGTGTTGAAATGAAGATTCTTTGATAGAAACACTTCTCCAATGATCTAATGACCGTCGCCTGACTAAACTGTCTTATGGCTGAAAATTTGAGAATAATACAATTATAGGACTAGAATAGTACAACAGAATTGCGTCATAGGGGTGTGATCAAATCAAAGTGGCATAAAAAAAACACAACTGTGTTGCCCCAACACAATCACTGCAATGGGAAAACAATGGAGGTAGCAGGATCGTAGGCCCAGGTGCAATTACACAGTACAAGAGCAACAAAAATAGTGTGGTCGCATCACCGAAGCACAATCTCAAAGAGGTAGAAAAAGGATCGAAGTGTTATTGTGAACCAAAAGCACAATATCGGTGAATGACAGAGGCCACAACAGTGAGATTCATGGTGCCACTATATGATAGCAATAAGTGTTGTGCTACTGCACCAGTTGTAGTAATGCACCAACAACTTAGCCAACTCAAAGATTTTGAACAGGGCCTTCGGGCATACGGGCAACCCGGTACACACCAAAAAATAATGTTAACATATTAGAATGTCATTACGTACTCAACGTTGAAGTCTAAATTATGGTGTGAGGATGTCTCGGTTATGTGTTGACCAAGTCTACATTTTAATAGTAAAAGGCATAAAAAAACCAATACCTCAAAATAAGCCAAGATATAT
Organism: Withania somnifera; assembly: GCA_039654485.1. Lineage (NCBI taxonomy): Eukaryota > Viridiplantae > Streptophyta > Magnoliopsida > Solanales > Solanaceae > Withania > Withania somnifera. The sequence continues at coordinate 8,887,932 of JBDJHY010000102.1, read as the reverse complement.
CAACCAGTGAACGAACACACTAGCTAACCAAAACTCAGCATTATCAAGATAATGGAATTATTAGATTTTTTTATCCAACACTCCGATCATTAAAAGTTAACTAATGTCAAACATTCAACTATTGAATAGTTGTTACCTCCGCAAATGACATTGAATTGCATCAAAATATCCTAGACCCAAATCAAGGGCCTACCTAAACCAAAAGCTAATAGAAATATCAAAATTTTATTTCGATCTCATATAAAAGGGATGTTAAATAAAGTCAATCATTACCTAAGTTTAGGCCCTAAAATAGGAAAAATGAGATAACTCTTAACCGAACTTTCAGGGAATTGAACTACAAAACCCTGCAAGTCATACGTGACTTGAGGCATCTACTCCAATGCGCTAGAATGCAAGAAACCATGTGTAAATAGAAATGACCATAAGGGTCATTACATAACCCAACCTCAAATCAATCTTGGTTAACATGGTTGTACCCTAAAGATGTCCAAACAAATCTTATGTCCTTGGCATAGGATACTTGTTCTTCACCATCACCTCATAAGATACCAATAGTCGATACACATACGCATAAATCCAAATTTCTTCATAAAAATAGCACAGGACCACCCCCAGAGAATAACACTAGGCCTAATAAAACTCTTATTCAAAAAGTCTTGAAGCTGAACCTTAAGCTCACTCAACTCGACAAGAGCCATATGTAAGGATAAATCAAAATTGGTCTAGTAATCGTCTATAAATAGCAAATTCAATGTCTCGCTCATGTGGTAGGCCATGGAGGTCAATCGAAAACACATTAGGAAAATACATAACCATAAGAACTGACTTAGGAGATAAAGTATTGAAACTCATTTATGAAAAAATAAGCAAGATAAGCTACACAACCAAGAGAAAGTCACATCCTAGAGTAAAGGCTAGAAATGATCACCAATGGTGTGTGACTAACCAAACCCTACCATAATATCGGGGATGTATCGAGTTTATCTAAGGTAATGGTCTTGACATAATAATCCATGACTGCATAGAGAGGGGATAACTATTCCATGTCAAGTATCACATCAAAATCAATCATATCAAGATGAATCAAATCAACATAAGTCTTATAACCCCTAATAATCACAAAGAAGGATCTTATAACATGATTCATTACTAAAGAATTACCTACAATGGTAGAAATAGATAGTAAAATAGACAACAACTAGTGGAGAAAAATATGATGACACATAAGAGCATGCAGAGCCTGAATTAAACAAAGTTGAAGCTGATGGTGGATAACAGAAATGGTACCGGTGACAACAATATCTGAGGCGTCTCCCTCTACCTTTCCCTCTCTGTGTCCAATAAGGCACCTAACTGCTCCAAGAACCACCATCATATTTCACCTTCACATCCGTCCTTCTTCGATAAACCACCCTCCTTATTATATTTATCACCGGCCAGCAGAAATCATCCATCGCCGCCTTCATCATTCTCACATTGTTGCTACAACTAGTCAAATAAGGAATACAACTAGCAACTCCATATCCATAAAAAATGTGGACTCCATCGCACGCCATCTATGCCATCATCACTTCTCCGCTACTCACCATGTGGCCACCATCAATATTGGAAAAGACCTTCGTAACCTTTTCAAACGTCTTTATCTCCTCTTCTTTGTCGTGAGATCACTATGACACTAGTGACCATCATAACTCATCACTTTGGACAACCCTCATCGAAAAATATAATAAATTCACGATACATTCATAGAACCATCACAAGTTTGTTTATTCTTAATAAGTTTATGCTAATTTTGCACTTCTCTTCTACTTCTACTCCATTGTTATTTTTTTTTTTTTATATATTTTAATTATATGAAAGTAACATAATTTGGTTTAGAATTTTTATTCCATTTTTTTATATTTGTTCTAGATTTTCTATATGTCAAAACTCAATGTATTTTTATAATTGCAATCCTGTGCTTTCCCTTCCTTCACATGATTCTGCACAAAGTTTTGTATGTTAAAATGTTTACTTATGTGTGGTAATTCTTTTTTTATTTTAAAAAAATCTTTGATTATTTTCTTATTCCTAGTAAATATGACAATTATAGACTCTTTTGGAATTTGAATTATGCTACAACCCCAAATTGGGTTTTATTTTGTAATCCTTGATTAATATTTTGGTGAATTTCTTGGATGACTAGGAATTGAACAAATCTCTTTGATTTGTATTGCTTTTCTTTTCCTTATCCGAATGATAACAGTTTGTACTTGATTTTATGCAAACATGTGTCCGGTTACTAATTTGAATTAACTTCGCCAATGAGGAATCACATGTAGACAAACCTGAGCATTCTCCTGCTCTACGGAGCCCTCTAGAGCTAGAGTTAAGGAAAATATTTTACTAAATAGATTCTTCTCTTGTTCACTATGTGATTGATCTCTTTCCTTAAACTGTTTGCACAATTTAATTACTTGTTTTTTTATGGTAAACTGGATATGGTTTTGGCTCTTAACTAATTTCATTCCTTCTCTATAAAAGGGAATTAATTTGATATATTATCTTCCTTTAGTAATTTCTTTCTATTTTCACTATATAAAAAGACCCTTTCTCTCTTTACTACACATCTTTTGATTATATTTAACTATTCACTTTTCACATTACATAGTACACATCGTTTCACCTCTCAACTCAAACATAAAATATTACTTTAGCTTTGGCTTTTGCTACATCTTGCTGATACTATTTTATGCTCATTGCGACTTTCTCGTTTGTGGATTTGAGTTTAACTTTCTGGTATTACTTGTTATTCTATTCTACTCAACTTATTAACTTTGTTGCTACTACTTGCTATTATATTATACTCAGCCGTTTAATGATCTATAAAAGTTTTTCAATTATTACCTATATTTTTCATACCGTTTGTGTGTTTGAGGAAGCATCCATGTATATATTTTAACTCAAGTCCTTAATTTTTAGTTACTAGTTAATTCATGATCATAGGTCTGAGTGTTTATGATGTTCCCTTCATGATAGATACCAGTGAGCTGAAAATTCTTACCTAGACCTTGTTTTAGTCAATGATATGTGTTCCAATACTTAACATGTTCTATTTGAATACCTTAGTTATTGTTTGTGATTTTTCAAATTGTAAAAAGTAGTAAATTTTTATGTTTTGATTACCCCTTATGATTAGAAGGTTCTCTATTAGAAGTGATTGGGCTGGAGAAGAAATCTTTGACCACCCACTATTTTCTTGATCTTTCATTTACTGTTCAATCTTTTTCTTTGTAATAATATTGTACAAATATTTGAGATTTAATAATAAATATCGAGGCTTTGATGGAGGAAAATACTTAGAGACATAAGAATATAACAGAGATGTTAGATGATGTTATAGTACTAAATGATCTTTATCCAAAGGTTATCTTCTTCCGTCTCCTCCCTGGATTTTTGGTCGTTCTCCATTGTAAATTGACAAATGTATGTATGATTTATTTTCACTTGCAGGCCTAGAAAGACCTCTTAGTATTTGTACATGTAAGAGTATTTTACCTTCTTTAAGATGCTCAGAAGGAGCATGTCACATTATTAAAGACAATGCATAGATTGGCTTGAATGGTTAGAAAAATTTCTATCTAAGAATTATTCATTGACATTTTGTCTTGGATATCATTCAGTACATTGAACCATCTCTAAGTGTAATATTTTTTTAAGAGTCATTAAGATATCTGAGAGAAAGTACATAAGAGTGCCTTTTTTTCTCATTGAAAAAGAAAAAAAGGTGTTATTTTTGTATTTTTTTTTTTTTTTTTTGGTTTTATCCTCAACCCTTTATTTTTCTTCATTTTTTGGGTCATTCAGGGTGGTGATAAGAATGGGCAGGCCATTCATAATATTTCTAAATATATACATAAGGTTTGATAAATGCAAAAAATAAGTCATGAGATGTTGTCATTCGGTTTCAACAAGTCGGGTGTTAATTCACATAGGATAACAATTAAAAATGAGTTTGAATACTTTTAAATATTTGTATTTTATCATCCTTTCTGATTTTCTTGGGTAAGTAAAATAAATTAAGGTTTTACCATTTTATTTTGCCATTTTCTTTAGTCGTGCTTTTATCTTGTTTGGTTATTTTCCTTCTTTTTTTCATCACTTAGATTTATTTTGATATAATAATAAAACCTACTTTTTCTCCTTGTTCTTTTTATATTTTATCTTTTACTTAATCAAGATTAGAATGCCTAATTGATTTATAGTCTAATAAAGTAGACGTCACTTGCTCATATAGTTTCTCTCACATAAATTGCCAATTTGGCCATCACCTAATGAATACTTTCTATAACAAAGATGTTCCACAATTTAGAGGAACTAATGAATTATTTTTTGTAACTATAATTTTTCACAATTCGGTTCCAATCAAAACTTTTCATAATTTTGATTTTCATAACTAGTTCCTTGACTTTTCATATATATATATATATATATATATATAAAATTTTTATTTGATTTTTAAATATCCCCAGGATCAAAATATTTTATTTGTACTCTTTAAAATTATGCAGTACAGATAAAATAAGAGAGTCAAATTGTAAGACCCTATAAAAATCCCACATCAACAAAATATGAGAGAGATATTTTGTATATAAAGAAGCAAGCTCAGACATTAGTGGTGCATTTTAAACCCATGCAGGCTTTGGACCAAAACAGAAAATATCATTAGTTGGTTAGGCTGTGAAAATTTTGTATTATAGCACATATTTCATGTATCCTATGGTGTCTAAAAAGTTGCATTTGGTAGAGTGTTTTCCATTGAGTGAAGCATTCCACACTTATGAGGGAGGAGGATACAATACGTTTAGGAAGTGTCTCTCTTTCATTCTTGATTACAGTTTACGCAATGGAGTTTAACTCAATAAAAGTTCAAACTCTACCCATACACATATTTTCGATAGTGCTTCCCCATAGAGATGTCGGTCGTCCACAACAAAACCCCCAAGCACCACCTTCTACTAATGTCACCAGTGCAGAGCTCTGTAATTCCCTGCATACTCATACTCAAGCTATGAAAGATCCTATTGAGTGATAGGGTGCAGCCCCTGAAGGTCCATAGGTTGCTTCAAAGACTTCTTTTATTCGTGATTTCCTCCATATAAATCCCGTTGAGTTTTATGGATCAAAGTTTGGGAAGGATTTAAAGAAATCTAATGAAGAGGTATGGAGAATACGTAAGGTCATAATGGTGAACAAAGTTTAGAGGGTTGATCATGGAGCCTATCAACTCAAGAATGTTGCAATAATATTGTATGATCGGTTGAAAGAGAACAGAGGTGATGATGATGCACCTCTAGTTTGGGATTTGTTTTCAGAGTCTTTGTTTGGGAAATAATTTGACTAAGAAATTAGAGAAGCAAATATGTGAGTGTTCCTAAATTAGAGCAAGGCTTTATGAGTGTAGAAGAATACAACTTAAATGTTTCTCCATTATCTCACTATGCTCTAGATATGGTGGATGGCATGAAAAGAAGGACGAGTCGGTTTGTCAATATACTTTCTCCTTACATTTTCAAATATGGAAGGTCTGTAATGCTAATGGGATACATGGACATTGGTAGGTTGATTGTTCACTTAGAAAAAATTGAGGAAGACAAGAATAAATTACGAGATGTCTACTAGTAAAAAAAACCATACCTTTATCTAATATTCTAATCCTTAGAGGACCGGGAAGGAATCGATTCTTTTTTCAAAAAAAGTCATCTGCACCAGCACCATATTCTACCAATGCACTTGCATCGAGACCTAGGTAGAACCAACAAGCTAAGCCATACCACTCCAAGGATAATATTGCTAAAGGGTTAACACCTTACCCTCATGTGGTACTTTTGGTAAAAATCAGCATTGTGCATGTTTATATGGTAAAGAGGGTTGTTTTGTATATGTTCAGTCGATTCATAAACTTAAGGATTTCCTCTCTTATAATCTAGGAAATGAGAGTAAGAGTCCTTAGACTACTTCTTTATTAGCTCCAATGGGCTAAAATATGTAAAAAAAACACGATTTCAGGTGCCAGCACTAGACAGGATCTCTTTTATGATTAAAACTCATTCTAGGACAAGAAGGCTTCTCCAAATGTTATTAATGGTATGCTAAAGGTTTTCTCTATTGATATGTATACTTGTTCAACCCTGGATCAACCATATTTTTTGTCACTCTTATATTGCCCTGAACTTAGGATTCAATCTTGAAAAGCTTCTAGAACCTTTCTCTTTCACTGCCCCTATTGGCGACTCTTATAGCAATATGGATCTTTCAAAAATTTCATGTCTCATTCCTCTATAGACTTACCACAACTGACTTTTTATAATTAGATATAGTATACATTGATTTCATTCATAGCATGGATTATCTACATGCATGCTATTCTACCAATGATTGTTGAACACAGGTTGCCATGTTTTAATTTCAAAATGAACCTGTCATAGAAGTGAAAGGTAGTCCTCCAACACCTAAGGGTAATTTTATTTATTATCTAAAATATAGAAGGATGATTTCAATAGGTTACATCTACCACTTAGTAAGGCTCAGGAATCTACTGTTGAAACCCCAACTCTGTAATCAGTCCCCATGGTTTGTGAATATCCTAATTTGTTCCCTGATGACCTTTCTAGATTCCCTTCTAATATGGAGATAGACTTTAGGATTGGTGTTTTTCCTTATAATAAGCCTATGTCCATCCTTCCATCTTGAATGGCTCCATCTAAGTTGAAGGAACTAAAGGAATAGTTGAAAGGTTATCTAGAAAAAGAGTTCATAAGGCCTAGTGTATCTCCATAGGGTGCTCCAGTATTTTCATGCGTAAGAAAGATGGTTTCCTCCATATTTACAACATATATATTAACAAGGCCACTATTAAGATCAAGTACCCCATCCCTTGGATTCATGACTTGCATGACAAACTTCAGGGTGCTACTTGTTTCTCTAAGATTGACCTCAAGACTGGTTACATTTATATGAAAGTGAGGTAGTGTCATATTCCAAAGATCTCTTTATGAATTAGTTATTGTCATTATTAATTCCTTGTCATATATTTTTGTCTGACAAATGCTCCTGCAACTTTTATCAACCTCATGAATAGAATATTCCAGCAGTGCCTCAACCTTTTCATCATTGTATTCATATATGACATTCTAGTGTACTCTTGTAGTGAAGGTGAGCATGTTGACCACCTCATAATTGTCCTTTTATGCCCTTAGTAGATAGTTGTATGCTAAATTTTAATATTTGAGTTATGGTTGAAGTCTATAGCTTTTCTTGGTCATATTATTTTCGTAATGGTATTTGGGTTGATGCTCATAAAATTAAGACAATAAAGAATTTTCCTAGGTAGATAGCTTTGTCAAAGATTAGGATTTTCTTTGGGTTATCTTGTTACAATAGATACTTTTTATAAGGTTTTCTATATATCTCATCCCTTCTAACTAGGGTGACTCAACCAAAGCTGAAATTTTATTAGCTCAAATCCAATGAAAAGATTGCTCTGGAGTTCGAGATACGACTTACTTTAAATATGGTCTTGAAACTTCTGGAGGGTATGGAAGGTTTTGTGGTGTATTATGATGCATCGATGGTATGTCTTGGATGTGTGTTTATGAAGAATTATAAGATAGTTACTTATGCTTCTAGACAGCTCAAACCATATGAGAAGAACTACTCTACCCATAATTTATAATTAAAAGATATGGTTTTTTTTTTTGAAGATTTGGCATCATTTTTTATATGGTGTGCATGTTGAGGTATTCACATATCATAAGATCCTACAATATGTCTTCACTCATAAAGAACTAAATCTTCCAAAGAGGAGATGGCTTGAACTCCTCAAGGTCTATGAAATGAGTGTGCTATATTATCCAGCTAAGGACGACATGATTACTAATGCTCATAGAAGGTTGTCTTTGGGGAGTGTTATTCATATTTAGGAAGATAAAAAAGAACTTGCAAAAAAGTGCATCACCTTGTATATTTGGTTGTTTAGTTGGTTGATACAAATGATAGTAGTCTTATGGTTCAAAAGGCTTTGGAGTATTCCTTAGTAGTTTAGATTAAAAAAAGTAGGGCAGTGATCTATCTTTAACACGTCTTAAGGACGCAATTATTAGGCAGCAAATTAAGGCTTTCTCCAAAAGGGGAGATGGCGTGCTTCATTATCAAGATAACCTCTGTGTTCTAGATGTTAAACGGCTGAAGGAAATCATTCTAGTTGAGGCTCATTACACTAGATAGTTAATCCATCCAAGCTCCACTAAAATGTCCCGTGATTTAAGAAAACTATTTTTGTTGAATGATATAAAGTACACTGGAATTTTTTTGGGAAAGTATCCTAATTGTTAGTAGGTAAAGGTAGAACACAAAGGATTTGTGGAAAGGTTAAGGATATTAACATTCCTAATTAGAAATGGGAGATGATAAATATGTACTTCATTGTCTTGCACACATCATCAACATGATTTGATATGGGTGATAGTTTCCTTAATGAAAAAGTCTGCCCAATTTTTGTTGGTCAATGCTAAATAATGTTGTATATTCAAGAGATAGTTCCACTTCATGGGTTACCCTTATCCATTATTTCAAACAAAGGAATAATATTTATATGTCAATTTTGGAGATCCTTTCATAATGGTATTGGCACCAAGTTTAACCTTAGTACAACCATTGATCCTCAGACCAATTGTCAGGACAATCTTAGCATTCATATGCTATTGACTTTAATGGTAATTGAGATCACCACTTTCCTCTTCTATAATTTGCTTATAATAATAGCTTCTATTCTAGAATTTAGATGACCCCATTTGAGGCACTTAGGAGATGTAGGTCTATTAGTTTTTTTTAGGTAGGTAGGGATGCTCTAATAGGGCTAACACAGTTCATCATGATGTGGAGAAGTTTATGATAACTAGGGAGAAGCAAAATACCACTTAAAGTATATAGAAATGTAAGGCGTAGGGACTTGTCATTTCAAGTAGAT
>JBDJHY010000102.1:8838743-8851454 GCA_039654485.1 Withania somnifera | reverse complement strand
GACCTCGTCGGTTGTTTCGTTGATTTCATTGAGTTTGGAATATATTTTTCATGCAAGATGCATATTTGGTGTGTTATTGTCGGACTCCGTTCAATTCCGAGCCCTCATTTGGAAATTCAGCTGTTTCAGAAAAATTTGCAGTCTATGTGTTTAGCACGATCGCGTTTCAATGACGTGATCGCAGTAATTTTCCTTTTCCTCATGCGATCGCGATGGAAAACGGACTCGCTGGGCTAGGGTCTCTGGGATTTTTGTGCAATTATGATGGTAGCGCTACGGTCGCTCTTGTTGGTGGATTGGGCCTGGAGCGCGGTCACGCCTAGGTCTATATAAGCCAGACCACTTCTAAGATTTATCCTCTCTTCCACCTGTGTGTGCCGGCAAAAGTCTTGCCAAAGACTTGCTAAATTGTTGGGAAGTGGTTCTTGACTCTTCAGCCTCATTTTAGGTGAGCTTTTCCTCCCTTTTTTCCTCCTAGCTTTTGATGCAGGAGCTGCCATAGTGATTTTGTGGTTTCTTGACTAAATTGAGGTGAATTTGCATTGATAGCTGGTCATTGTTGGTTGGAAAATGTGGGATCGTTTCTTGCACCTTTTTACTCGTTTCGAGTTGGTTTAATAACCTTGATTTTTCCATTTAGTTTCTTGAAATCCATGCTCATGGGCGTAGAGTTGCTTTGGCCAATTGAGGACCTTCTGAAGGTCTAATTGAGCTTGTTTTCAAGCCACGTGTTTCTTGAGTTGCGGGACCCACAGTCCCATTTTTAGGCCCGATTTTCTACCTGATTGCACTTTGCAATATGGTTATCATTCTTCATAGTTTAACCTTTGGATACCTAATTTGATATTTTCGAGGCCTTAAGCAATAGATTGGAGGCGCGGTCTCCCTAATTCGAATGGTTATGCCTTGAGTTTGGCTATTCTTAACCTCGTGCACTCATCCTGTTCATGTTGGTTGTGCTTACCAGACTTAAGGGGGAGTCACAGTGAGTCTTGTTTGTGCCACCGGCAGGATGAGGTGTCAGGTAGATTTTGTATGTTTTCTTTCTGTCTGTACCAGTTGTCTAATGGGTTTTGGGTTATACCTGCTCTGTACTTTATTTATATCCATGCAATATTTGTCGTTTTTACCTTTAACTGTTGCTTTACTACTAGTATACTCAGTTGTTGTCCAGGTACACTTTCTATGGTTTGTTTTTCGGTACTATGTGATAGTTGGATGCTCATGTGCAACAACAGTACATAAACTTATTTGCTTAGATCCCATATATTCCTTTCTGTTATTCATAGTTAGCCTCTGTACCTGTTACTAGCCCAGGCTGCGTAGTTAGTTTCATACTGCTTACCTGTTCTTATTGACCTGTCTTACTTTCCTCTCCTCTACTTTACTCGTGCCGTATTTAAGTCTAGTCGGCCTATGATGCCTACTGGAAACCCGTGTTTTGGTACTCATACTGCACTTCTGCACTGTTTTCGTTGTGCAAATACCGGTACCCGTGTTTTGGTACTCATACTGCACATCTGCACTGTTTTGGTGGTGCAGATATCGGTACAGGTTATTGGAGACGATGTGATCATCTTGAGTAGATTCCTGTCCTACGGAGACTACGATTAACTTTGGCGTCTGATCTGATCGTGTCCTCCAGCTATTGTAGCCTGCTTTGTTTTGTTCATGACAGACCTTGTGTAGTACTACTTTTATATGAGCTTGTATATGTATATCTCTTTTGGATACCTCGATTTGTAGCTCCATATGCCATTGACACCAAGTTATGGGATGAGTTTGTATATATATCTCCTTCTGTTGGTTTTTTTCTGTCATTTTACTTCCTATTGGGAGATTCAATGGCTATGGCCCATTGCGTGTAGCTCCGCCTGTAGGGACAAGCTTATCTACAGGTGGGTTGTAGACGCCATCATGATCCGGACTTGGGTCGTGACTGCTTTGTTGGGAAAATGATGTATATCCCCACTTCTTGTGATGTCCTTGTTGAATGTTACACATTGTGGTCATACACTTGATCTTTACTCTTGCTTCCTATGGGCATTTGATTGTGCTTATGCTTGTACGCATGGTTTACATGCATGTGGTTTCCATCATTTTGACCTCGGTGATCCCTTGGTTACTCATAACCTTTTTGGAAAGCCTTTCTTGGGGTGGTTATACATGTCTGATGTGGGGGAAACCAAGTTGTTTATGTTCTATGTAATGATTTCTTCATCTTAGTGATGAGGGAAACTTGGTTGTCTAGGGTGGTTTTACCTTCTCGGTATGATATTGTTAATGCTAACCCTTTTACTAACCCTCATAATATGAGGATTTTGTGGGTTTTTGTCTCTCCTTTGATGTTGCAAAGTTTGGGTTCGCTGACGAGCCCTTTTCAAGGAGGGGAGGATTATATGATAGCGCCCGACGCCTTCATCATTGACATAGCTTGAGGCCGTACTCATTGAAAGGAGGCAAGGAATGACCTTGAAGCACCCTTTCAAGCATCACATCAAGCAAATATTGTGTGTGGAAGATAGCTTAGAGCAAGTGGAAGCTTGAAGAAGGAGAGGAGAGCATCCTGGAATATTTGGCAAATTGTCCGCCATTGTCGAATAGAAGGGAAACTTGCCAAAAGTCCCCTCCATCACCCAATTGGACTTCTCCTGGAAAATTGGGTGACCCTTTGAGCCAAAACGGGACATCTCCAACTAGAAGGGCGAGGTCTTATCCAATATGGCGTTTCGCCAAAATGGAAGGGCGACATAAGAGTGGCTTTTGGCGATGCAACACGGCCTTTGGTGCCTATTTTGTAAGAGTCCATGCTTTGTAAAGGCACTACTATATAGAGTTGCTTTAGTTGAATTTTGAACTAGAGACTTTGATGATTACACTTGTGGACTCTTTGAAGCTTGTAGTAGTTATTAGCTTAGTGTAGCTTGAATTTTCGTAATATAGTTGTGCTTTGAGGATGGGGTTATCCTTCATTGCATAGTGAGTAATTAGGTGTGGGTGAATTTCGTAATTGCTTGGTAGCTTCTTTGGTTCAACTCAAGCCTCCGAAATTTCCATTTGTGGATTCATTTATGTTTTTTCGTGTTGATTGAATCAAAATATTCATTAAACTTTCTTGTTTAGTGTTGAATTTACATATGTTTTGTTTATTTCATTCCGCGTATTGATTTTGATTAGTTCCGCTAACCGGAATCATATCATTTTCTATGGAAATCTTATAGTATTAAAATCCCCATATAACACCCAAGGTCTAATGAATAAGCCTTTGGCTGCTGCTAATTCCCCCCAAGTCTCTTCCCTCTCTTTACAATCGTTGGCGCATGTACACCAGTCAGATGCCAAGTAAAATCTTGTACCTTACCAGTTAATTTGCTGGTAATAGAATATGTACCCAAGCTGCTTATTTCTCCTTCCCAATCCCTTCTGTCCCACATTATTATGATACTTCCCCTTGTTCCACAAGCCTCCAGTTGGGGAAATCAGTCCACCTATTCCCCCGAAATTCTTTGACAATTTCCTTAATGCCACCCTCTACGTTGGTCTCTTGGAAACATACTTTGTCTGGTTTCCAAGTAAGGATTAGATTCCACTGACCAAACTTCTCTTCCTTCCACAGTTCATCGCCCTCACATTCGAAGAAACAATGTCAGTAGAAGTTTTGCCACTCTATCCACCTGCCTATCGTTTAGGTGTTTCCTAAAGAGAAGATTCCAGCCTTGAGCAGTCCAGCTATCCCCCACTGTAGCATCTTGGTTTGAACATAAGGCGAACAGATCAGGGAATTCATCCTTCAATGAGTTCGTGTTTAGCCAAACATCCCTCCAGAACAGTATCTTTGTGCCATTGCCCACTCTGAGGCAAGTGTCTTTTCCAGATTATCCCACAGTGCTCTGATTGATTTCCAAACTCCCACCCAGTAAGTGGTATTGACCTCATCTTTGTACCAATGCTTATGTTCATATTTGCATCTGACTGCATCCCTCCAAAGTGAGTTTTCTTCTCCATTGAATCTCCATAGCCACTTCATCAATAGGCACCTGTTATGTAACTTGAGATTTCTAATACCCATAGCCCCCTCTTTCTTGCTTTTCTGCACTACTTCCCATTTTACTAGATTATACCCCTTCCCTACTTTATTGCACTGCCACAGTAACTCTCTTCTTAACTTGTCTAACTTCTTGACCACCTTTGACAGAATAGGAAATAGAGACGTTACATAGGTAAGTAGATAATACAGAACTGAATTGATTAAAGTGAGGCTGCCTCCCAGAGAGAGATATTGTGCTCTCATTTTGCTAATTTCTGATTAAAGTGAGGCTACCCCCCAGAGAGAAATACTGTGCTTTCATTTTGCTAATTTCTTCTCGTGTTCACTATGATACCATCCCATAAACCTATTGCCTTATTCTTGAAGCCCAACGGAATTCCAAGATAAACTGTTAGCAGAGTCTCCTCCTTACATCGCAAAATGTCGGCTAGGATTTGAATATGAGGTGCCTCTTTAATGGAGAATAGACTACTTTTACTCCAGTTAACACTGAAACCAGAGGAAGCTTAAAAACAATCTGCTCAACCTCGGGCTAAAAAAAAAAGTATCATCAGCATAAAGCAAATGGCATATATCCTGTTGTTCAACTTGAAACCTGTCACACATCTATTTTGGAGTGCAATTCTCATCATGCTGTTGAAACCCTCCATTGATAGAATAAAAAGAAAGGGAGGTAAAGGGTCTCCCTGTCTTAACCCCCTCCCTAAATGAAAAAATCCCACCGGTTCACCATTTACCAATACTGAAAACCTAACCATCTTGATACAAAAACTGGTCCAGTTCACCCATTTTCCCCCAAAGCCGATTTGCCTAAGAATGTTCAACAGGAAATTCCAATTAACTGATCATAAGCCTTTTCTACATCAAGTTTGCATGTTGGGGTAAATTAATGAGCTCAGATATTAATGAACTCTATAGAAGAGTTATCTATCGGAATTCCAGGTGCCTTAATCTTGTGTCTACACATTCACGGGCTATTAGAGCAGCATCCATGGTTTGTCTGCTTTTGATGAAAGCCATTTGGTGCTTGTTTACTAACCTGCTTAATTACTCTCTTCAGTCTTTCTAGTAAGATCCTTACTTTCCCCCAATGCCCATTTTCCTAAGGATGTTCAACTGGAAATTCCAATTAACATGATCATAACCCTTTTCTACTTCAATTTTGCACATTATTCCAGGTGCCTCTCCCCTTAATCTTGAGTCTACACATTCACGGGCTATAAGAGCAACATCCATGACTGTCTGCTTTTGATGAAAACCATTTGGTGCTTGTTTACCAACCTGCTTAATCACTCTCTTCAGTCTTTCTACTAAGATCTTTGCTATGATCTTGTACGTTCCTATTATCAAGCTAATGGGTCTGAAATCCTTGAGCTTCGAAGCATCCACCTTCTTAGGAATAAGTGCAGCGAAAGTGGCGTTAGAACTCCTTTCAAAAGCTTGCTGAGAATGAAAGTACTGCAAGGTACTTTTAATGTCTTCTTTCATCATCTCCCAAAATTCTGGGAAGAAATTCATAGTGTAACCATCAGGGCCAGGTGTCTTAACAAATTAAATGGGCTTCCCTCACTCTTCTCAAAGAGTTATCCACTCATTGGGACTATAGTGTTGCCACGCTCTGTTCAGAGAGCACTTTTTTCGTTGAGAATTCCTCGTTCCCTTTCGTGTGGATTCCCCAAGGTGTCTTATCAGAGGAACACATTCTGATGCTTTCTGATAGTTCTTCTCCAAATTGCCACTCCAACCATTCCTGATCCTCAATAGTAATACTAGCAGCTCCCTGTGTCTGTAAATCAGGTCTCCATTCCTCAGACTCTTTGTAAAGATGCTGATAAAAATTACAGATTGCATCTTTTATCTCATCAGGTTCTGTGATAGTGATGCCATTGACTTCCAAAGAATCTGTGTTGTTTCTCTTATGTGCTGTGGCCACTCTATGAAAAAATGTAGTATTCTTGTCCCCATTTTATCAACCACTGGATTCTGGAACTCTGTTTCCATGCTATCTCCTCTCTTTTTGCAACATCTTCAAGTTCCATTGCCAAATGAGCATTTGGAACAAGTTCATCATCAGTCAACATTGTCTGTTCTTGGATGATTTCGAAGTTCAACTGAGTAAGAATATCCCCCTTTCTGAGCCTCCAATTCCCTGTGTTCTCCTTGCTCCACTCCTTCAACTTTACTTTGATTAATCTTAGCTTTGTGGCAAGAATATAACAAGGTCTGCCAGATATCAAGAAAGAAGACCTCCAACTCCTTACCTTGTCTTTAAATCGTTCCACCTGCAACCACCAGTTTCCAAACTTAAAAGTATGATTTTCTGAACTCCCATTGCCACAGGTCAACATAAATGGGTTATGGTTTGATCCCAATCTTGGCAAAACAGATTGCCTAATTTTCAGGAATATTTCTTCCCATTTTGTGCAGATGAGAAATCTGTCGATTCTAGATGCACAAGAAAGGTTATCCCTCTTCTCCAGGTATATAACCCTCCAAATAAAGGAGGGTCTAACAATTCCAGATCATTAACACAAGAAGAAAAATATTGCACTCGAGATTCTGTTACAATCTGATCTTTCTGCAGGATATCTGGTGACGTTATGGTCACTGCATACAACCCGTGGACCCTCATATAGTCCTCTGTCTGAAGCCATTTTCCCCCGAAGTTCTTTTCAATTCTGTTGCATTTTGCATAAACTGCACCGAGTGACCAAATGAAATTCTGAGTTATTCTTTTGAATGCACAGGTTAAAACTTGGTTGGCTATATTCACCACTTCGTTACTCCACTCCCTCGTCCCATAAAATTAGAATTTCCCCACTTCTCCCATAGCATCCAAACGAGCTTCAACTGCCCATCTATTTCCCCAAATCTGTGATAAGATGGGGCCATCTTCCTGATCCAACAATACATATATATCAGCCCCCAAGGTTGAATCAATTCTTTTATCACCCTCCTCTTGTTTATTTCATTTAACCCCCTAACATTCCATGCCACAATTTTGGCTTTCATTGATAGTTAATTGTAGATTCCTCCCTCTACTTCTTGGTTCCCCGTCTTTGAACTTCATGTTTAAGATTAAATTCCTCAGTTCTTAGGAGTTGTAGTTGTGTTAGAGGAAGCATTGGAACTCTCTGCATTATTATCACTCTTGGGTCTTTTTTGATCTATCTTCACATATAGTAGACAAGCTTCCTTATCACAACCTTTGAAAGAAGCTCCAAATTTCTGGCTATGTTTAATAACATTAAGATGAACTCACAGTGTAGCCCTCTTCTTAATTTCTTCAGTATATGACTTGAGTCATCAATTTGTAGTGGGCTAGGTTCACAAAAAACCATCAACTGTCCCCCCCCCCCCCCACCCACCCGGGGAACTCTTCCTCCTCTACTCCTTTCTTGTTAATAGAGTGTTCGTGTCCGCCTCTGATGTTAAGAAGAGAGAAATTTTGTACTGTATTATCGTCATGCATACCTTTGAGATCCAGAATATTTGCCTTTTCAATTGTCTTCGGCATTTTCATGAATATCTCCAGGTCTCCAAAGATAGATGAGAATTCAGAGGAATAATAGACTGCTCTTGTGGTTCTTTGTTTCCTCTTCTGTGGCCATCCATCCTCACAGAGTTTCCAATTTCTTGAAACACTTTATGCGGCCATAATGGCAGAGGGATTCCGACTACTCTGATCCAAGTTTCAGTTGCCATAATGGTGTTTGGTGCACAACCCATCATTGGACTCCACCACTCCAAGCTAAATGGTTGGTTCTTCCAACCCATCAGGACTTCAATGTTCCCCTCTTTTTTTTAAACCACTGCTTCTCTAAATCTTTAGATTGCCATTTATGATCTCATACAGCTCTTGCATATGAGTGGTTAGCTTCAGTCAACCTCGGGGGCCTTACCATTTTCGACCTTTTAAGGCATTTAATGAAGTTCTCAATTTTAAATGCTATGCCGTCTGGAGTGGTAAGGACATATACTGCTCCACCCCCCATCCCACCGCCCAATTATTTATTGTTAGAATACTTCTATTTCTCCCATGCTCGTTGTGTTTTCTGTTGCAGAAATGTCTCAGCCTCACTTTCTGAAGTTTTCCACCTCCTGGTCACCTTCTTTTTGTCGATATGCTTCTTTTAAAATGAATCAGATCCCACTCCATGATTTTGCTACTCATGGATGATCTTCTCATCATCTTGGGGCTCCTTTCGCTCATTCAAAACATACTGAATTCTCAGAGTTCCATCTTGTAATGTTGAACGACTTAAATCCTGCATTCAAGTGTATCCTATTCTCTCCCATCGGTAATGTACTAGGATGACGAAAATCAAGGTAGAATGGATGAGGAATAATAGTTATAATCGCCTGTCTTTTTCACATGTTTAGGCCTCAGTGGCTCACAGGACACTCACCCGACTAATAACACGTGATTTTTCCACATTAGGCTCACAGGGTACTCACCCAACTTATAATACAATATCAAGTATAATGTGGTCACTCTGCTAGTGACTACATACTGCAAAAATGTAAATGGTCGAAACAAGGCATACAATATGTAAACTGATTGTTAACATTCTGGATTACGTCATCTTAGTATAATGTACTAGACATGACATTAATCTCGTTACACTAGGAACTTAGTCCGTTAATCTCGTTACACTTTAACCATAATCATCCAATTTAGGGGAACTAGACATCTCATAATAGGAGGACTGGTGACATTTCAAATGTAAATATATGGGCAGCTCAATGAAGACTTATAAAATCGTATCAAGTGACGTGAAAGCTCAATTTTAATTTGGGAGGAGAGAGGGTGGGGATGGGGGTGGGGTGGGGTCAGGAAGTAAACAAAAGAAGCTTGTAACATGTGGGGACTCTTGTCACGTATAGTCTAGGGTCCAATTGATGCATATAAGAGAAACATATGACACGGAAGTTGTGCCTTAGCGGTGAAAGAGGTTTTAGCCTTACATACCTCAATTTCTGATTCTGAATAATTATGAAGATTCAACCCTTTTGGGGACATTAATCTACAATAAGGTGCATAATGAAGCTAATTTTAGTAGCTTATTACAAGTCTGGGCCCCACAACTTGATGGGCTGCAAGTCCATACAACCCTCAAACAGTTGGTGTATCATCACACCTCCTTTTCCTTCTCAATGCAACTGCAGACAACCCATTTCATGAGATCGCCCATACTCCCTCAACAATATAGTGCATAGAACAGCCCCAGAACTCCTTTATGCAATAGGAAAAATTTGAACTCAAGGCTTCCGATCACTATCCCGTGAATTCTTACTAAAAACACATGTAAAATTTCTCACCTGAGCTCATAGACAAGGAGAGACGAAGAGTAGCAGAAACCTTACCTCAATTGAGGGGGATTCTGCCTCTTTTACTTGGATTCTTCAAGAACAGGGCTGTCTTTCAAACTTGAACTTGAGAAGAGAAATTCACTTGACAACTAAGAGGAAAAGATGGGGCTGCCTTGGCTGCCAAAGTTCTTTAATGACTTCTCTTTAATTTCCTTGAATAAACCCCCACTTTCTTGAAGCTAAGAGGAGAGGGGAAGAAATTTGGGAATGTTTTAGTGAGAACACCTTGCGATCTATGGTGGAAATAAGGGGCGGCTGGGCTGGTTGGGAGGGAAAACCCTAATTGTTCTTGACAAGAGATGAAGAGAAAATGAGAGAAAAAGTAGACTTTTGGTCTGTATATAGCCTCTTATATCTTGACTACCTCTCTTTCTTATTTTCCTTTAATTTGGGGCCTTTTATTTTGAGTAGGTGCATCATATACTTGTCACCTACTTGCGCCCGGCTTACTCATTTTCTCACATTTTCAATATTTCTTTCCCAAATCTTATTTCCTTCAACTATTACTTTAGTATTTGTACACTTGAATACTTAGATTTTAGGCTCAAATATGTGTTGGGGGGGGGCCCCCCCTCCCACCAAGTTTATATTTTCTTGATGACGTCAACTTAGTTTATACACATAAGGATACAGGGTATTACGTTGTGCAGTATCCTGTGAATACATCGTAATGTGGCTTTGGTGCTCTACATTTTAGGGAGGGAAATATTTGCTTCTTTTAGGCAGAGTTATTCTCTTGGTTATTTTTTGGTTATCTAGTATGGTCAGATGGAAGAGAATGTTTGCATCTGTCGTAGTTGAGTGCTTTCACATACTTCTTCTAGGCCCCTGCAGGTGTTTTTGGTGTCTAGCAGTCCCTCGTTTGTTTATTTAGTTTTTTTTGTTGGTAGATGGGTATTCATCATTATCCTTGGTCAATCTATTTTTACATCAGTAGAAGTACATCTTCTCTGCAGCTTTTTCTTCTATACTATAATCATCTGTTATAATTTATGGATTTTTTGAAACTGGAATCAGAGGACAATCTAAAGAGCGTAAATGAATTAGTTGTATATATGATGATCAGATACTGCATCCTGATATTTGTTTTAAGATGGAAAGTCTGAACTCTGGCATTTTTTTGCGGCTTCCTCTGCAGATTGAGAATTGCTACAGGATTAAGAAAGAGGTCTTGGAAAAAACAAAGACCGCTACCCCAAAACAAAAACATGTAGGGCCAAGGCAGTTTCCAAATAGTGCCTATCTTGGTGACACTGCCGAAGAAGCAGCAATCACTGCTGCTTATAAGGTTGCAGAAGCTGAAAATAAATCATTTGTAGCAGCTGAAGCGGCTAAGGAAGCTGAGAGAGTCTCAAAGATGGAGGAAGACAGTGATAATTCACTACAGGTGTATAAGGATATCTTCAAAAAATGTATGTTTCTTCCTACTCATCTTGTTTGTATGTTTTGTATTTTAAATTGTCTTCCGAGACATTTGCTTATATCTTTATTTTCTCGCATCAACAGGTTCACATGGCGAAATTGTGCTATTAATGGCATGATATGGTCTTTTCCCCTATTTTGTAAAGTCAGCCTCTGAAGTAGTTAGTGTTATTCTATTCATATCAACTAGTGATATGCAGTTAATTTATGTATTAGGGATGACCTTTGCGCAAATCCTCATCTCCTATTATGTATTAAACGTAACAAAAGATAGATGTGGAGATTATTTTAAAGCTAGAGATTTGACGCTTGCAAGTCATGCACTTCTTTCTAGCTGGAAAAATTGATGAAGAGTGCTCTGCTTTTGCTTCCTGCTGAGTAGGTTTGGCACAACTTCAGTGATAAAGAAGTTGATATAGAAATGAGTTGTGTTACTGCAATTGCTTCCATGTTACTCACTTCAATGCTCTCTGCCACTCCTCGGAGCTATGTTTGGACTCTTGAATGTACAATTACCTCATTGAACTTTCTATATGTGGATCAGTAAATATATCAATTTGTTTGCTAAAACTTCTTCTGGAATCACTATGCAATATCACCATTTTAATTTCCTAATTGAATCTGTATGCTTTTGTTACCCTTCAAACGAGAAATGTATCCTTTGTTTGGTCGTTGATGAATGTATGAAGAGTTCTATGGCAGTAAATTGTGTTCTCATGTTTCCTAAATATTGTGTGACGCAAATTTTCTATGGTACTTATTTTTGCCAGTTCGTTGCTATTTTGCTGTATTTTTTTTTCAATTCCGCTTTTATTACACTTTCTTTGATCTGAGGGTTTACCAGGATCATCTTTCTACCCTTCAAAGGTAGCGGTAAGGTGTGCACACATTCTACCAACTTCTAATTCTACATGTGGGGTTACACTGCTCTTTGAGCTGAGAGGTTAACAGAAATATCATTTCTACCGACAAAGGTAGAAGTCAGGTTTGTGTATATTCTACCCGATTAGCCTCTGGAGAATTATAATTCCTTTGAGTTGAGGTCTACCGGAGACATACTCTCTACCCTACAAAGGTAGGGGCTAGGTTTGTGTACATTTTACCTTTTTCGGATTCCATTTCTAGGATTACACTGAACGTGTTGGTGTTGATAAAGCAGAGATTATTTCAGCCCTTCAGTATGCCTCAAAATGTAGAACCTCAGGAGTAACTTTATTTATATAGTTGTTCTTATGCTAATTGGGTTGAAGATTATGTCCTATAAAAGAGGAACAACAAAATATATTCTTAGATATAGCAGTAAGAATTTTAGCAAGGTTTCAACTTTCAAGTCCTCCCATGCCACCTTTTAGCTTTCTTTAGCTTGAATGAGGATTGTATGCTTCACCTAAGTTATAGTAAGATACTAAGATGTATTGGACTTCATAAAACCGGCACTTTTGATCAACTTTTACTCTCTTATGGGCTTATAAAACATATCCTTTCTATTCGACTTATACAGATTTACAGCTATTACCTTAATTTTCATTTTGAAGTATTGTTGTATTTTAATGGCAACAGGCCACATGATGATCATTGGAAAATGGTGATAGTGAGCCTAAGGTTAGGCAAGAAGGAGAGACCTCGGAAGGAGGTGATGAGCACGGTATAGCCTGTTGGGGTGAATGCGAGGAGTAAAACGTAGTTTTTTATGTGAGAAGAAACATCTTAGGAGTCTTAATTCTTGTGATGTTTACTTAATCTCCACCAAAAATAGAATAATCATTATCAATCTCAATGGTCCGTACAAAACTATTTAATATAGAGTTCAAATTTGATGCACGGTCAGTGTAAAATTTTCTTACATCTTTAGGTAATTTTAAGAGTAA
>JBDJHY010000102.1:8821813-8835108 GCA_039654485.1 Withania somnifera | reverse complement strand
TTGAGTCCAAGTTTGGTCTCTAGGCTAAGCATAACACATCTTTATAGGGTGCTTTCTTGTCTTGTAACACTTGATTATCTTATTATCTATAAATAACCTAGGCAACATGCCTAGTGGATTTGCTTAAAAAAAAAAAGTACATGAGCCACTAGTACAGGAGTAATATGTGAAATTGAATCGCAACATCTGCCTCGATAAAACAATATAAAAGTAGATGATAAGAAAGATAAAATATCAACTCTGGAAGCCATGAGTAGTCCTCTACCTTTGAAACAGATCCAAGGCTCGAACAGAATCAATGCTGACAACTCATACTAGGATTTTCACTAGAAAGGTGTTTAAGTGTAGTATGATTACCAAAACAACGGGTACCAAATAGGCTATACCGACTTGGAATATTTAAGAAATAAGAGCAATGAATAAACAAATAAAGAAAATAGGTCACAGAAATAAAACAAGGATTCAAAGACATAGAAAGCTAGCTAACCGGATAAAGGCAAGTAATATACCCTAGATACAAGCTATTACATGAAGATTCAGGAAAACAAGGGGAAGAAGATACATGAACCTATGCACAACTAATAAGAGTTTCAATAAATGATAAAAGTGGCATTATACTGGTAACATCAATTAAAATTAGTGTGAAGAAGGCTAACTACAACAAGTAATATTAAAAAAAGGGTAATCACAGGAAATAATGAGATAAGAAAAATATCACGTATAATACTAACAATAGAACTTACCAAGTATCCCCCAAGATATAACTAACCCAACAGTTAACCAATATCAATTGGCATATTATCAATTACAGTATCACATCGTTAGCCCATTTAGAGATAAGCGTCCTCCCCGAGTCCATCTCACAACCCATGGGGTAAACCCCACTTATTGTGCTATGGCCTCATGGGCTGATTCTATAATACCTTGTTAGTTCCCAACTCGTAAGTCCAATTGTAGTAGGAAGGGTACATCCAGCACAACCTAGAGTCGGACTCATAAAGTTGATACTAACAAGAATAGTCTATGGTAATCCAAAAACAATGCCAGTAGTTGTATACCCCAACATAAATTAAGTACATAAAAAAATAAACACACAAGGATGAATGCAAACCCACCAGCAACCCATCCTACCGAAAAGTACAAACAACACAGATAAATAAGATATGCATGATATGAAAATAAGGAGAACATGTGTGTTCCTACCCCGAATCGCAAGACCGACAGGTAGAACCTCATGGAAGGTCGCTAACCATATACCTCTACTCCCTTTTATACCCCTCATCCGGTCACTTGCAAGCCTAGATCGATCGGGTCCATGGAGAGTTGTAACCCATGTACCACTAATTCATAAAGTAACAGTACTAACAATAGCATAAATAACAGATCTCAAGTGATATATGCATAACTTGCATAAACATAAGTTGTATACTGACTCTATCAGGTCAATATCATGATGCATGTCAATGACCACAACCAGCCGCAACAAGGTCTAAACCCGTAATGAGACAACATCTAGCTTATGATAGCAATAAGGCTAGTATAACTCAACATGTGGCTTTACTTCATTATTAAGATTTTTATTATTTAAACAAATTAATTAATTTAATATTACTCATTTTAGGCTCATTATACTAAAAAAAATACTCATACACAACATATATCAATAAATCTTGTCGTCCCTGACAAGGCACAAATTCTATAGCATAACCAACCAACTTGAATATCTAGGAGTCACAGATATCTCCTATATAACCCAACATATATGTTTCAGAGTTATGGTAGGACCATTCAGGGTCGCAAGGTAAATAATCACAAATAATACAACCATACGTAGCCAAGAAGCAGACTAAATAAGAGGATAGGGTAATGGGAAATCCTAACCCAAGGATCTCTATTTATCATAGTTATCTCTTATATAAACCCATTCTAAGATTATAAGCATAGTCTACCTGTCGTCAGATGAAGACTTGAAAATATAACATAGAAGGAAGCTCAGACTGCTCTAAAAAGTCCAAAGGAGCAAACGAGCACCAACGATCATGCAACTATCAAAAAAATAATCTAGATGTTAATACAGTCTAACGATATCTATAAAGCTACAAATAGTATGGGTCAAAATGTGGGTCAAGAAAGGTCTACAGTCCTGTTAACCTGAATTCTCAAATAAAATGTATACAAATGTTCCTCACTTCATAGGGAACCTATACCTAAAGTTTAAAGCTAAGAAGGGAAAGGAAAAGGGTGAAACAATCAGATAAAGTGAAGAAATGAACATGGAAATGTTGGGGAATTTTGGGTGAAATTCAATTATATTAATGTGAAAACTTACAAAAGATCAAAGGGAAATCGAAGAAATTATATTTCCAAAGTCACCCACTAGCTTATGAGAAGACCCTTTTGAGAGGATTTTGGAAATGGAGAAGATAAACAAAAATCTTGGAAATTTGTTTTACGATTATATAACTTGGAAGCTTACTCTTCTTGATTGCGACTAGGTCACCGTGATCACAAAGGCCAACTTCTAGGAAGGACAATGATCGAGAGAGGTAGGCTACGCCTCATGAAGAGTTTGGTCCGGTCAACCCTAGCGGTCAAATATTCACAATCAAAGAGGGACCTCCGCGAATGTGAATTCCAAAAAAATAACACATTGTGATCCCAATGAACAAGATATTGACAATAGATGACATTAGTTCCATGCAAGTTGTAAATTTACTAACAGTGCTTGAAATGCATCCGGAATGCGTTTGGACATAAAAAAAATATACTACCTATACAAAAATGATATTCTGGACTTAACAGCACATGAAAAATTTCAATCCACGGTTATTTCGATAAAATGTTGACAAAATTTATCACTACACAAAAAACATCCAACATTCCAACCAAGTACTCAAAATGAGCTTGGTTGGTCTGAAAAAGTAGATCAAATCATTCAGCTAACCCAAACTCAACATTCTTGAGCTGATGAAGCAGTCAGATTTTTGATCCAAGGATCCTACAAAAATATAACCATTTGAGCTAAAAAATGGTGACATAAATCACTCAAAATATACAAAATCTCATGAACTAAAAATTAAAGTTTAAGAACTGAAACCAATAGCCTATATAGACTAAAATCCACGTTCCAAAGCTAATGAAACTGTTGGAATTAGATTCTAATATCATTTTCACAGAATGTTGACTAAAGTCAATGATTCAATACTAGAAACTCTAAAACAGGGAAATAGACATAATGACCAAATAAATGACTCGAGAATCAAACCACCAGTTTTGGTAAGTCACAAATGACTTAGGGTCACTACAGAAGGATCTTGAATGAAAGAAACTGTGAAAATTCAAAAATGACCATAAGGGTCATTACAACATCATATATTAAAAGAACTTTCATCCTCCAAAGTTAAAATAAGGCACTACCTAAAAGCTCAAAAAGATCCGGATACTGAGATCTCAACTCTCTCTCGATATCCCAAGTGGACTCCTAGATGGGATGATCTCACCACTGTACTTCCACCATTGGAATTTGATAAAATATCAACTTCCTCACATCTTAACTAAAACTAACACCGAATTCTCACTAACAGAAATACCCTCATCAGTCTTACCTAAATTATACCAAAGCATTCATTATGGAAACATGATCATCAGGTGCATAACTTAATAAATAGGAGGCAAGTCTAACTTATACATAACACTACCAATCCCCTCAAGAATCTCAAACTAGCTAATATACTGGGGATAAAGTTTTCCCCTCTTCTCGAACCTCATTACACCCTTCATTGGTGATACTCACAAGAAAACATGATGACCCACACTGAAATCCAATTCACTATGAAGGCAATCTAAATAACTCTTCTTCCTACTTAGGGAAGCCCAAGGCTATCTTAAATCAAATGAACCGCATCTAAGGCATCCCAGATTACATTAGTAGTTTTCAATCTAGACTCAGAACCATCAAACCAAACAAAAGTCGAATGAAACCTCCTACCATAAAAATCCTCTAATAGAGACATCTAAAAGTTTTTATATGAAAACTCTACCAAAGATAGATAATTATACCAAGAACTTTCAAAATTGAGAAGACACACCCTCAACATGTCCTCTAGAACCTAATTAGTCCTTTTGGACTGACCAGTTTTTAGGGGATGACAAGTTATGCTCAAATGAACCTTAATACTCATACCACATTGAACCTCTCTCCAAAATTGAGAAATAAACTTTGTACCATAATCTAAAATAATAGAAACGGGTATGCCATGATATCAAACCACCTGCTGAAGTTAAATGGATGCTAACTTTTCTGTACTATAATCTGTATGAATGGAATAAAATATGCGGAGTTAGTAAACCTGTCAATAATGACCTGGATTAAATTGCGTCTTCTAGGCATCCGGGGCAACCCTAAAATGAAATCCATGGTAATATGCTCCTACTTCCACTTGGGAATGGGATGTCATGGCAACAAACCACCTGGCCTACGATGCTCAACTAACCTATTGACAGTTCAAGCATCGAGAAACAAATGCTATATCTCTGTTTATGTTGCTCTACTAATAGACCTGCCTAAAACCTTTGTACATCTTAGTCGCACCAGGATGAATAGAATAATGAGAATTGTGAACCTTACGAAGAATCAGTTGGATCAAATCACATACTCTAGGAACACAAATATGACCCTCAATTTTCAATATACCTTCAGAATATAATGAAACTCTAGGGGATCACCCTTACTCAATCTACCATGAATATCTACTTAGTCTTGATCCTCAAGCTGACGCTGCTGAATTTGACCAATTATTGAAGAATAAGCCTCAATACAGGAAAACACACGACCTGAGTTTGAAATATAAAGTCAAACAAAATGGTTGGACAAGGTTTGAACATCCAACACTAATGGATTCTTAGAAACCAACAAAGATTTCAAGTACCCATACTCATCGGCTTTCAGTAAGGCATCCGCTACCACATTTACCTTTCCTGTACAATTCAAGATAGAAATATTATAGTCCTTTGGTAACTCTATCCATCTTCTCTGTAAAGCATTAAGCTCCCTATGACTCATAGCGTACTGAAGGCTACAATGATCAGTGAAGATCTCACAATGAAAACCATAAAATATTGACGCCAAATCTTGAACGCAAAACCTACCACAACCAACTCCAAGTCATGGGTGGGTTAGTTATACTCATGAACCTTAATAAGTCTCAAAGTGTAGCCAATGACATAACCCTCATACATCACAACACAACCTAAATTAATACCAGAAGCATCACAAGAAACCAGAAAACTTTAACACCTTAATTGGCAATGTCAAAATAAGAGCAGAAGCCAAAATAGTATTAAGCTATGAAAACAACCTTCACACTCATCCAACTGGAAAGGAACCTACTTACTAGTTAGTCTATTCAATGGCACTATAATAAAAGAGAAGACCTCAATAAAACAATGAAAATAACAAAAAAAACCCACAAAATTACGAACCTCAGTAGGAGTAGTTATTCTAGGCTAATCACAAACGATTGCAATTTTAGTTGTATCAACACTAATACCCTCTATGGACACCATATGTATGAGAAATGAAAAAAAATCCAAACAAAACTCACACATTGAAAACTTGGAAAAAATATAATGATCCCTGAAAGTTTAAAGCCCTATCCTCAAATAGTGCTCGTGATCCTCCCTACTCCACGAATACACCAGTTGCCATTGATGAACTCAATGAAAAAAACTAAGATACGATATGAACAAATGTTTCATCAAATTCATTAAAGTTGAGGGTGAATTACACAACCCAAAATACATGAAAAGGAACTCCTATTGCCCATACCGAGTCTGAAAGTAGTCTTTGGGATACCCTTGATTCGAATCCTTATATGATGATAACCTGACTTTAAATAAATCTTAGAGAAAATGGTCGAACCTTGGATCTGATAAAAAAGTCATCTATACAAGGTATGGGATACTTATTCCTCAAAGTCACACCATTTAGTTATCTATAGTCAATACACATATGCATAGATCCATCATTCTTATTTAAAAGTAAAATAGGAGCACTCCACTATGAAATATTAGGCCGAATAAAACCCTTATCTGACAATTTCTGAAGCTACTTCTTGAGCTCTCTAAGCTCAGCAGGTCTCAAATGATAAGGAGAAAATATATGGGCTTATTGACTGGCTCTAACTCAATGCCAAAATCAATGTGTCACTTAGGTGGTAGGCTAGGTAGGTCAAGAGAAAACACATCAAGATACTAAAATAGAATAGGTATTGATTCAGGAGTCGCAGACTCAATGCTTACATCTCTAACATATGCAAGGTATGATAAACAAATACAAGAAACAAGGAGATGAGCTTGAATGGAAGAAATAATCCCTATTAGTGCATGCCTAGCCAAACCCTGCCACACAACTAGGGGTATATCTGACATAGCTAAGGTCACGGTGTTTGCATAACAATCCATAAACTCTCTGTTAGGGGATAAGCAACCCATGCCCAAAATCACCTAAAAATCAACCATATCCATCAAAATCGAATAAGCCTGAGTCTTGATACTGCAATAATCACAAAATAAGATCTCAATACATGAATAACTACCAAAAATGGTAAACATATTCAAAGCCTCACTAAAAATACTCAGACACAGAGCATAATATAATGACACATAGGAGAAAGTAGAGCCTGGATCAAACAAAGCCAAAGCTGGCTTATAACACACAGAAACAGTACTTGTCATAATAGCATCATAGGCCACTACCTCGGGTCTACTTGGTATAGAAATAAAAGTATAGCAATAAAATAATAGCGACAACCATCACATTAATCCCTATGACCACCTTGACGACCATAACCCCTACAATGCTAAGGAACACTACCACCCCTGCCCTAATGTGGGATAACTCTAATAGGCTGAGCAGGAATAGGAGTCGAGACAACTGTAGGTTAAATATATGGTTGAATAGCATCCCTTAATGGATGATATGCAAAGATATGAACCAGTGTACCACAAGTATAACACAATCCCATTGGCCTGGGATGGATAGAAGATTCTAAAGAACATCACATCCAACACGACTTGATGAAACACTACCAGAAATCTATATAGATTCCAGAATAGGTCGACTAAAATGGCTCTGTTGATGTGGATGAAAAGGGGTACTGCCCTAAGAACCACAACCACAACCACTAAAATGACCCTACTGACATGTCCTTTTCCCCTCTTTAACTATTTGTATATAGATAATATCCTCCATAGAATGACATGCTCAAGAATAGTCTTGAAAAATAAATTAGTATCAACAAAAAGACATCGGTTGTCTTACGAATATCTAGGTCCAAACTATGCACAAAATGATAGACACTCTCTGTCTTAGTAGGAATGAAGATAAGTAGACAATCAGTGGAACTCTTCCTCATACTCTGTAATTGATAAATACCTGATCTAATTTCTAAACCTCATCCCTTAACTTTTTCTATTCCTGCACCATACAGGGGATGTATCTCTACAGGAAAGCATCTTGTAACAAAGTTCAAATCGTAGGAGTAGCATCAGCTGATCTAGTAGAACAATATTACCTCCACCACTTCTTGGCAAGGCTCCCCAGTTGATAAAAAGTGAAGTCAATACCATGATTCTATAATAAATCGAGGTTTTACAACCCCTTTTTATATTTATTGATAAAATCTCTATGATTCTCCTTAGTGCACCAGTGAACCTAGGGGGACTCAGTCTCAAAAATTGACCCAGTGTCTTCTTATCTGAGACACATCTAGGTTGGTGAGATAGAACAAGTCGAATTAAATAAGGAACAACTGAAACAGGAGGTAAAGATGAGTAAATTGGTGTTGGAGGGACATGAAATGGAATAGCTGATGCTAATGGAAGGACACCTAAAAAATGAAAATTCTGTGTTGGAGGCACTACCAAATAATCAAAAATAAGAGTTGGTGGAATAACTGGGCCGAAAGAAAATAGGGATGAAGTAGGTACCTTACTAATTGGATGATAGGACATACCCAACAGATACATTAGAAAACCTCTTATCTCAGACGTCAATGTTGGAATCCATAAAGGAATAGGAGAAAATACAACTAGTCCCTACATCCCTGGTGGTTGTTATCCCATTATAGGTTCAGGCTCTTGTTCTGAAAGTTAAATAGGAGTGTCATCTCTCGAAGCTTCTGAAAACCGCGTAAGTACCATCTACAGGAAAATGAAATAAAACCAATTAAATTTTTAATAGACCAACTACGAATCATACTCGAATTAGAAGTGAAAGAATGTGAGTTCACAATAGTATCACTGTATCTTCTTAAAGTTAAGATACGTACATCCTCGCACATGTTCCTCAAGACTCTACTATAAGCAAAACGAGTGCTTTGATACCTACTTATCATGACCTAAGTTCTTAGGTCATGAGGAAGCCTATATCCCACTATAAGAGAACCACCCAAACAATAAGTAAAGCATAAATAGTAAATTAAATGTGGAAGATAATATGATTAAACTCCAGAAAATAATGAAAGTCTATATTAAGTCAGTAAAACACAAAAACCTGATATCCAAGTACATGAGCCAGTAGTACAAGAGTAATATGTATGAAATGAAATCACAATATCTATCTCAATACAATATTAGAAAAGTAGTTCATAAGAAAGATAAAAGATCAACTCTGAATGCCAAGAGTAGTCCTCTACCTCTGGATCAGATCTAAGGCTCGAATAGGATTACCGCTGACAACTCAAACTAGGATCTACACCAAAAAGATGCAAAAATATAGTATGAGTACCCAAACAATGGGTACTCAGTAGTCTATACCGAATTGGAATATATAAGAAATAAGAGTAACAACTAAACAGATAAGGAAAATAGGTCATAGAAGTCAAACAAGGATTCATAGACACAGAAAGCTAGCAACCAAGATAGAGGCAGGTAATGTACCCTAGATACTAGATATGACAAGGATAATTTAAGAAAACAAGGGTAAGAACATACTTGAATCCATGCTCAACTAATAAGAGTTGCAATAAATGATAGAAGTGGCTGTATACCAATAACCTCAATTAAAAGGAGTGTGAAGAAGGCTAACTACAAATAAGTTATATCACAAAAAGAAGCATGAAGGAACAATGTGAAAGAAAAATATCGGTAATAATACTAACAATAAAACTTTCCAAGGATCCCTTGGGATCTAACTATCCCATTAGTTAATCAATATCAATCGGTATATTATTAATTATAGTATCACATCTTTCTCCCATTAAGAGATAAGCCTCCTCCCCAATCTATCTCCCAACTAATGGGGTAAACCCTACTAACTGTGTTATGGCCTCATAGAAGGACTCTATAATAGCTCATTAGTTCCCACCTCATAACTCCAATTTTTGTAACAAAGGTACATATGACATAACCATGGATACTAATTAAAAAATGATTAGGTTATCCAAGAACGATGTTAGTGTCACATACCTCAATAGTAATTAAGTAATTAAATAAAAAATAAACACAAAAGGATGAAAGCAAACCCATTGATACCCCATCCTATTGAAGAGTACAAACAACAAACTACACAAACAAATAACATATGCATGATATGATAAAATTAAAGTAAAGAAAACCCATACACTCCTACCTTGATTCACAATTCTAATAGGTAGAACCTCGTGAAAGGTCACAACCTGTATATCGATACTCCCCATGTGCCCCTCCTCCAGCACTATCCAGATCGGCAAGGTCCATAAAGAGTCTCAATCTGTGTACCACTAACTCATGAAGTATCGGTACTAATAATAACATAAATAATGGATCTCATGTGATATATGTACAACATGCATAAATGTAAGTTGTATCTGGACATCTGTCCGACAAATATCATAATGAGTGTTATTGAAAATGACCAATCGCAACCAAGTCTAAATATGAAATGAGATAACATCTAGATCATGATCACAATCAAGGCTAGCAAAAACTCAACACAGGGATATAACTCGTTATTAAGCTTTTATCATTTAAACATATTAATTAACTAAAATTACTCATTTAGGCCTATTATACTAAAAATATGCTCATACACAACATATCTCAATGAATACTTTCGACCCTACCAAGGCACATATCCTACAACAAGCATAACCAACCAAGTCAACTATCTAGGACTCATGGATATTTCCCATAGAATCAACCATCTATGTTCTACAGTCATGGAAGACCACTCAGGGTCACAGGGTAAATACTCATATATGTAACAATCATACGTAGCTAAGAAATGGACTAAAACGGCAGACAGGGTCATGGGTGCCAAAAAGAAATCCCGACTTAAGGATGTCTATTTATCACAATCATCTCCCATGTAATCATATTCTCAGGTTGTAAAAATAGCTTACCTGTCATCCGATGAAGCACACATAAACACAACATAAAAAGAAGTATGGAGTTCTCCAAAAGGTCCAATATGAGCAAACAAACTTAAATGCTCACGTGACTATAAAAAAAATGTAGATTAGCACAAGTATAAGAATATCTATAAAGTTATGAAATATGGGTCAAAACGGGCCTACAAGCCTTTAAATAAAGTGTATTGACATGTGCCCCACATCATAAAGAACCCAATCCTAGAGTTTAGAGCTAAGACAAGCAAGGAAAAGGGGTGAAAGAATCAAATAAAGCAAAGAAATGAACATGGAAATGTTTGGGCCTTTGAGTGAAATTCAATAAAAATTGATGTGGAAACTTACCAAAAATCAAAGGGATATCGAAGAAATTATGTTTCTAAAGTCACCCACAAGATTATGACAAGACCTAAATATTTTAATGGGGTTTTGAAATGGAGAAGACGGATAAAAATTTTGAAATATTAGATTTGAAAAATATATATCGGCAATCTAACTCTTCACGATTGAGGCTAGGCCACCGAGATCGTGAAGGATAACTTCTAGGAAGGACTGCGATTAAAAGAGGTAGGTTGCATTTACCAAGGGTCTAGTTTGGTAAATGCTATCTATTAAAGCTTCATGATCACAAAGGGCCTATCGTGGATGTGAAGTCTAAGAAAATAACACATCACGATCACGACCAAAAGCCCACCATATTAGTGAACAAGATTATGGCACCAGATGATAGCAGTTCAAGGAAAGTTGTAAATTTATGGATGATACTCAGAATGCACTTTGAACCTGATGGACCCAAAAAAATAGGCTACTTGTATAGAAATCAGATTCTAGACTCAACAACACAGGTGAAATTCCAATATGAGGTTGTTTCAATGAAATGTTGACAAATTCAATACTATGTCAAAACTTCTAAATTTTGAACCAAGTACTCAAAATGAGATCGGTTCATTTAGAAACTAAATGAACCCCTCACCTAACACAAAATTGACATTCCAAAATTGAAGGCCCAATCGGTTTTCAATACTAGTCTCTGACCAAAATATATAGACTGAAGCTCCAAAATGGTGAAATAAATAACTCAAAACACAAAAAATTGCATGTACTCAAAATTAAAGCTTACAAACTAAAACCAACATCCTACATAGACTAAAATCTACATTCCAGAGCTAAAAGAACAGCCAAAATTAAATTTTGATATGGTTTTTTTTATAGTGGATTACTTTGTTTCCTAATTCACTATTCGTTTTTAGTACATTTACTACCCTTACGCCCTATATCTATTATTTACTTTTTATTCTAAACTACTAGCTATGGTCATGTTTGCAACTTTAATCTAGAGGATTGTGGTTGGTGATAATAGGGGTAGTTGGTGATTCGTCACCACTTTGTTTTAGTATAAGGCTAGGGATTCTTGCTGGGTACCCGTTGTTTATTTGGTACTCAATACCTTTATTTATATGCATGTGTAGGTTTATAGTTTGGCACAACTTGATCACATCCTTCTAGATCATTTTCAAGGCTCAAGATCGTGAGAGTCGAAGTAGTTGTGTTTCATCCAGCAAATACTCAAACTCTATGTTTTTTGGGAGCCTATTTTAGGATACTGAGATATTAAGATTATGTATTTATTTTGTAATTATAATATTTATAAATACAGTCTTATACACGGTGATACAAGTTTCTATATGGTTTTGTAGTTGGATTTTCATATTGTAACTTTTTTTCTTCTTGTTTGTTCATTATTCGACATTTACCCTTATAGGATTGTATAGGCTTAAATGTCCTGGTAGACTGAGGAAGCTTCCTCTATGACATGAGATTATGGGTCATGGAAAATTGGTATCATAGCTCCAAATTTATAGGTCTCACAATGTATAAGCCGGGTCTAGTAGAGTCTCGATGATTTATGCCTAGAAGTCTGTTATTTATCTATAATTAGTTATGGGGACCTTATGGAAACTCATCACTTCTTGATCCTCCACCACACATCTTCGGTCTAGTATAAATCTTATCATTTCATTCATGTAATGACCTTGAAGGTCATTTTTTTGCTTCTTCTGTAAAATTATAATTTTACCCTTTTCAGGAGTTACCTAGAGTCTTATTTGTTAAATATATGGTGTTTTATTTTATATCGAGGATAAAATTTTGGATCTTTGAGAATATTTTAGTTTTGGGACCTTTTATATTAAAATAGGTAGATTCATACCTCATTTGGAGTTCCAAGCCCGAAATAGAATTTTGTCAGTTTCGTTAGCTCTGAGATTTCAAAATTAACCTAGGACGACCTTCATTTTAAGTTTTTGTCTTTTTGTGTTTTTTTAGCTCATCAGAAAGGATGAAGTTGAGTTTTAAGGCTATATTTTGACTTCGTTCAACATTTGATCATCAGACGCTTGCATTCAAATTTCATCGATTTCGTTTGAATCAAGAGGTGAACCTAGGGTGGGATAAAGTTTGAAATACTTTTTGGATGTTTCGAGTGCGAAATCACCTTTTTGAGTTAAGTTTCTATTTGTTGTAACCTTTAAGAGTATCAGGCCAAGGAGGCATCATATTGACATACTAAATCTCCCATCAAGTCTAGAATTTCAAATTTAGTAGGGTATCATGGTCGATCCGACCATGATTGAGGATGTTCTTTGTTGGACTAGGCCTACTTCCCTTATTGAGATTCGTAACTTTGTTATCTTAGCAGGGTACTATCTTAGAGTTGTTCAGGGATTTTCTTCTTTTGCAACTCCATTGACTCAAATGACCTAAAAGAATATTGCTTTTCAATGGCCAGATGAATGGGAGGATAGTTTTTAGAGGCTTAAGGCCTTATTAACTTCAGCACTAGTCTTTACTATGCCAGTTGAGGGTGAGCCCTTATGCTTCTCGGGTTGGTTTTGGTGGTGTGTTGTT
>JBDJHY010000102.1:8782799-8797940 GCA_039654485.1 Withania somnifera | reverse complement strand
TATGCCCTACACAGGTATCTCTAATCAATTTAAGTCGCGGGCACCATATCACTCGGATGCCAAATGTAAATATCAACATGAAATGGACGAAAGAACGGTACAAGGTTAGTATACAACCTAGCTAACCAGCCCATGGATGTTATTAGTTTAGTATAAAACCTAGCTAACCAGCCTTACGGATGTTATTTAGTACAATTATTAAAGCTATAAACCCAAAGATAGCCCTATGGAGCCTACTATTGTTCGACGATAAAACACTGCACTTTCACGAATAGTACTCTGACTGACATTAAACGATCTCTGAATGATTTGCAACTTGCGGCAAAGTATTCTATATGTTAATACGGGTCCAACGATATAACTTACACTAAATTCCGGATTGGACTAAAAATTGGGCCTAAAACAGGCTTGCGGGGCCCACTCACCGGAACTGAAAATAAACTTTACTACGGGGTTCCCAACGTCATTAGGAACCCGTACTCCAAAATTGAGCACAATTCGAGTGTGGGAAGGGTTTCAAAACAGTCTGGACAGATTTGACCCTAACGGTGTCAATAGTTCAACCTTTATGGATTTAACGATGAAATTTCGGTGTATAATTGATAATAGAAGCAATGTATATTCAAATAACGAAAAATTACTCGATAATATGCGGATTATGGAAGAGAAACTAATGGTGCCAATTTCAAACACTTGGGCCATTAACGGTGGAAACTAAGAATTTTAAGAAGAACAAGGGAAGAAAACTTGCCAAAAAATGTGTGGAAATCGAAAAGGAATGATGTGAGGACTTTCCTTGATCTTGGAATGTTGTTTGGGGGTGGTTTTTCGTTCAAGAACGAGTTGAAACGGAATATGGTCGCTGAAATAAGAAGTTGGGGTCGTGCAGGAAATATATACTGGCAGGCACACGCCATCGTGATCACACACTGTTGACCGCTATCTCGCTGAAGGAAGTCAGTATCCATCACGATCACGTGAAGGGATTGCGATCGCGCAAGAGGATTTGCTGGGGACTCTTCCCGATCGCGTGAGGATGACCACGATCGCACAGCAGGAAGAGGTTGTCCATCGCGATCGCGGAGGACATAGCGCGATCGTGATAAAGACCTCCACTTGCACCAGTTGCATGTTTCTGCAGAAAAAATCCAAAATTTTTCTTCGGGGCCTCGAAATTGAAACGAAGTCCAAAATTGACAAAGCAAATATGTATTTTGAGTGAAACCTATATCGGTAGGCTTAGGAAAATTGAGTCTCCTTATATGGTCTTAGATAATCCTCTCCTCATGAGCTAGTTTTTGGGGGATTAAAGTTCGTCCATTTTTTCATTATCGATAAAAAAAAAAAGAACTTTATGCCTAGTTAACCCCAAAGCTAGCTCAAGAGGGAAGGATTGACCAAGACCATACAAGAAGTCTAGTTTCCATTCCACTGACTATATTGGACTCCAACATCCCACCGCATGCCTAGGATTGGACATTTGGAGTGTAGACTATTTAAGATGGGGCCCCAACATTGGAAACAATGAATCGGGATGGGCTTGGCTATGATATTAAGTTAAAGAAATGGACCTTAGGCCTAACTAAACACCAAAACTAATTCATGAGAAAGGATTGCTCAAGACCATATCAGGAAACTAAATTTCCCTAAGCCCAATGATGCGGGACTAAAGAAAGATAGTAGTACATTGGATTCTAATAATTGTGGCCCTATTGCATTATAGATCTACCAGTGCGACGGTGCAATGCAGATTGTTAGTCTTGTGTGACAGAGAAGTGAGGAAATGCACTTTCTGCCTCACCTAATGAACTGGCAAAATATTAGTCTTGAAATGTTATTGCCTAATTCTGTAAGATGCCCCTCCTTGTTTCCCACGTTATATTTTGTTATGTCCCTCTTCGATACTAGTGTAGCAGCCACAATACCTTTCATCAACATCCTTTTTCCTGTTTGGACAGAAAAATTTCTGTAAGTCAAGGCGGCATCAGCTGAATGCCCATAGGCTGCCTGGTTCTAACTGTGATGTTGATGCAACTTGAAGTTATTTTGTTACCACATGTGGCTATGAGTTGGCTTCTTTGCTTACTTTTTCTTTGTTATTATTCAGGAGGCGTATCAAAGCCGGCACTTGACTTGGTAAATCCTCAAAAGAAGTAAGTTATCAAGAAACATGAAATAGTTTCAGATTTAGGATTTTTACTACCTTCTCACACAGTTTGCATGACTGTTAGGTTCTGATATTGCATCCTTAGCAATTGATGATCAACAAATGTCTTCTTCAGGATTTAAACATTTTGTTTATTCAGTTTGCTTCTTAACTGATGGTTATTGAAAATTTCCTTTCATATGTAATGATTCAGAAGATTCCTTGACATTTTTGCAAATTAAAAAAAAAAAGAAGAAGATTCCTGGACATTATTTTTAGTAGCTTTTATTGTTTACCTGGAACCAGGGATCTGTGAACAAATAAATTATGCAATTAAATATTTTTATTGATTTTAATTTAAAAATGTTCTTAGATTGGCCTATAGATGATTTGTTGTCTTTGACCTTTGCCTTTCATATCTGAAAATTAGTTGTTACTATGTATGGTGGTTCTATTATTTCATCTTCCTTTGCTTTACACTATGATTGCATTGTTTACGTTCGAATAATGTTCTCATATCAGAGGTCCACGGGGTGCGCTTTCGCCAATTTCTGAAAACAATTGCATGGCTGTTAATATTCAGGTTTGTTATCCCTTTATCTTTTTCTAAACATGCTGAGTGGCTTCTTGATTGATACTATTGAGTGAGAGGATAGAACTATAGGTAAGTCTGATTTCTAGTTACGTGTTAGCTGTTTTTTCTTGGAGGTAGCTGTGAATCATGACTCAGATATCTTCTAATGTTAGATGCTTCTTAAATCTGGGAGGCAAAACCGGCTGTGTCACTACATATGCTCTTTGTTGTGAAGGAATGTCTGGGGTTCTTCACTAGATTATGATGTTCGTCTGAAACCTATCTGCTGTGCAACAGTGAGCGAATAACTTGTTTCATTTCATTTTTTTATGAAAAAGAGAGTGGAGCATGGTGGTGGAGGCTATCATGTTTTCACATCATGCAATTTACTGAAATGCTAAATAGTATTGGATTGTGCATACTATTCATCTGATTCGTAGATGCTCCCTGTGTGTTTGGGGCCGGGGGGGGGGGGGGGTTAGGTCTTGTGGATATTTGGTAGTCAATTAATTAAGTATTTAATTATATTTTAGTAGTTTTTTTATTATTATTGCTGAATAAAATATATGTTTCATAGTTTGATAAGGATTAGGTTTAGCTATAATTATTAGTTTAGAATAGGATTTATGGTTCCTACTTTCATAAGGATTAAACTTCATATTTTTGCTGCAATAAGACTTCTATTTAGAGGGGTCGCTGGGAATAAAATCAGCAAGTCATATTTCAACAGAAAAGGAGAGGTTAAAGTTCTCTCTTCTATTGTACTCAAGGTTTCAACCTCTCTTTAACGAGCTGAAATATCAAAAAAATAGGTTGGTCTAGGAACTCTAACGAAGGCAAGGGAAAGTCGAAGTCAATGGATTTATACTTTCCTGTTCATCGTCCAGTGATTCGATCCTTCTCTAGAAATCCTAACAATTTGGTAGCCTAAGAAATGTGTGATGAGATCAATTCGATATTTCAAGAAGAACGTGCGATCACAAAAGCACTAATGGACTCTAAACTTGTGGAAATGGAACAAAGCCTAGGCGAAAGAATTGTCCAAATTATCCAAGAACAATTTGTTTTTAGCTTGAAAATTGGCTTTACAAAACCAGCAACATATGGAGCTAAGAGAAAAAACTTGCCGATCAGAATCATTCAACAAGTGGTAATTCCTATTCGACAGTACCAAGGTATGCAAAGATGAATTTTCCTACTTATGACGGCACCAATGCCCACTAATTTGGGCATTTAGTTGTGAACAATTTTTGTTGAAAATCAGCGTACAACGGAAGCAGAAAAGGTTGGATTGACTGAGATTCACATGTTAGGGGAAGCATAATTATGTTATTATCAACTTAAACAAGCAAAGGGCCCAATGAATTGGGAATTTTTTTAGAAATTTTGTTTTCAGCGATTTGGACGTCCTGAAAAGAGCGACCCAGTTGGCGAATTAGTCATGCTTCGGCAAACTGATATAATTGAACTTTATCAACGTCAGTTTCAAGAAAAATCGGCTAGGGCAGATGAGCTTATTCCAGAACACTTGCATCTGGGAATATTTATGGCGGGATTGGATGATTCAATTAGAATGAATTTGTCGTTGCTCAAACCTCCTGACTTATCGGCGTCCGTGAGTGTATGCATGGCTTTAGAACAAAAACAACTACGGAAAATAAGTAATATTCGCGAAGAGGCATGGCAGCAGTCTCAAACATATCTGGGCAGCACAACGAACTCGATAAAATCTGCTACTAGTATAGTCTGCTCAATTACCTCAGCTAATACTCAGACTAGCAACGAAACCCCTTGCTTCAAGCGATTGACTCGTGCAGAAATGCTAGAGAGAAGAGCTAAAGGATTATGCTATAATTGTGAAGAACATTATTCAGCCACTCACCAATGCAAATGACTTTTCTGGATGGAATTGGATGATCTAGTTAACACCATTCCAGAAGTTCTTGATGACTGCCCTGAAACTCGAGCTTGAGGAGTTCTTTCAATGTGAGGGGAGTAAAGTTGTGGATGAGTGGAAGTCAATTAGCTAAGTGTTTAATTATACTTTAATAGATTTCTTTGCTATTTCAGATTTATGTTTCATAGTTTGATAAGGATTAAGTTTAGCTATAGTTATTAGTTTAGAATAGGATTTATGTTTCCTACTTTCATAAGGATTAGACCTTATTTTTGCTGTAATAAGACTAAAGTTTAAAGGGGTCTCTGGGAATAAATTCAGCAAGTAGAAAACAAGAAGTTGGAGTTCTCTCTTTCGTTGAACTCTAGGTGTCACGCTCAAAGTCACCCGCTAGGCGCTACAAAGCATCCTCAGCTACAGGGTAGGCTCAAATGGACCCTTGATCATGCATAGTTCTAACACTTATAATCAACGGAAGCAATAACGAAAATAAAATATAAAGAATAGTGAACCTCACATATCAGTCAATAAATGTAATAACTGATTAAAAGAGAACTCAACCTCAAACTAATACTCCAATGTTCAAAAGCCACTATATGCTGAATAATAAAATGCCAGGACAATGCCCCCAGATGACTATAAAACAAACTGAAATACTAACTACAAATATCTCAACTGTAAAAAAAAATAAAAGAATAAACTCCACTCGGGTTCCCGGATCAAATGCGGACTCTTGCTGATTCTGAAGCTGTCTGAAGTTCTGAGAAGGAGCACTGAAGGAAGAAGGGGTTGGTGCCCCGGAAGTCTGTTGCTGCTGCCTGTGACCTTCTCCTGACTTGGGATGGCTGAACTCTGAATGGCCTGTCTTGGCCTTCTTGCTCTTATGACTCTATCAATTTGTCCTTGTCTTTCTGAATCTGCTCCAAATGGACCATCAACCGGCCGATGTCCATATCACTACTCGACATGGCTACCATCCCTCCCCGAGTCTAATGAGAGGAGAGGTTTGACACGAATATATCCATTCGGTTGCGCATATCTGCAACCATTTCTGGAGCATACCTTGAGAGATTGGTCAACTTCATACTAAGACACTGTCGTGGAGCCCTGCTCCAAACTTAGAAATTCTTTAATCTCTTCTTCCTCCACAAGTCACACCAAGACCTAGCAACATCTTTCAGCTAGTATGCTGCTAAATCAACCCTGTCCATATCTAGAATCCTCATCATCTTACAGATTCTACGAACCTCCTCTATAAAGTCCTCCGGATCCTCCCTCACTTTTGATCCAAGGAAATTCGGAGGATCCATCCTCAGGAACTCCCTTACTCTCACCACTTTTGCATTAGGAGCTAGTGGTTGAACTACTGGAACATGGAATGGTTGTTAAGCCTGTACAATTACTCTCTGTGTCAATAGATGGATTGCATTACGGAACTCTAATGGGGTGTTGATGTCTGGCTACCGAGGCTCTGGAATAGGTGGATGTTGGTTTTGCTGGTTCTGACCTCTAGCCTAGCGAGCTGGTTGTCTACGTGGAGGAATGATCTGAAACACGTAAAGCATGAGTCAGAATAGACATTTTCGGAGTTAAACTCCAAAGCATGAAAAAGAACATGAATAACGGGAAATATTTTCTACACGCTCAGTAGCCTCTTAGTTATAAGCATGCTATAGTTCATACCCATAACCAAGACTCTACTAACGTTGACATTCAGACATTCTAGGACACTTGAACCTAAAGCTTTGATACTAAGTTTGTCACGCGCAGAAGTTACGCTCTCAACTACAAGGTAGACTCGGATGGACCTTTCGTTCATGCATAGCTCTAACACTCATAATCAACGGAAGTAATGATGAAAATAAAATATTAAGAATAATGAACCTCACATATCAGTCAATAAATGCATATAACTGAACAAAGAAAACTCAACCTCAAACTAGTACTCCAATATCCAAAAGCCACTATAAGCCGAATAATA
This sequence comes from Withania somnifera, assembly GCA_039654485.1. Lineage (NCBI taxonomy): Eukaryota > Viridiplantae > Streptophyta > Magnoliopsida > Solanales > Solanaceae > Withania > Withania somnifera. The sequence continues at coordinate 8,791,342 of JBDJHY010000102.1, read as the reverse complement.
AAATGCTAGGACAATGCCCTTAACTGATCATTAAATAGACTGAAATACTAGCTATAAGAGTCTCGACTCTAAACAAAAATAATAGAATAAACTCCACTCGCGTTCCTGCATCAAATAGGAACTCACCACTTCTACTTCTAGTCTGAATGCAGCCCAAGTCAACCACGAATGTCAGGAAGGTTGATCGGATCTGCATGATATAAAACATGTAGCTGGAGGTAAGAATAACAGGTTAATAATTCAATGAGATAAAACATGGCTATGCAATGCATGTACAAATAATGCTAACCTCAACTGTCAAATACTGAACTCAAATAAAGCAGAAATATGCAAATTTAGCAATATTAGTTTAAAGCTTCAGTTTTTTGAGTATCACGTAAATTCAATTAAAATCTTCTAGACTTAACCGTTTTTAACTAAGATAATATGGACTTAGTTGAAAATCTTCCTTCTGTACTTATAACTTCGACTGGCACTTAACTGACTCTGCTGATTTTACTGACCTTAGGAGGTTCTATAACCAACATCCTCCATGCACATGGCTACAGAGTCCAACATTCGCAATATTGGTGGGTCTCCTTAAACCTTGCTTGGGTAAAGGGCGCTAGTTGAGCTCCTAGTGGATCCACTAAGAAAAACATAACAAGGTACTCATTGGGCCAATCATGACTTCCTACGTTTGGCTACGCAAGTTTGGTATAAGAGTTATTTCACCCAAATCCTCTCGGTGCTAATACTACTTCAAAACTGATCATGTACTGATTATAATTCATTTATATCTGACTTAGCCATAGGGCCTATGAACCCATGAACTGACTAACTGACTCTGTCATAATGTCTGCCTGATTCCTGTACTTAAGCTGAATGACTAATAATTCGGGCCATTAAACCTTATTTTCGGTTATACTAACTGTAAACAAGTTTAAGCTTTTAAAAGCCAAATTATCAATTTTATCATTCGTTAGAACTGACAGTTTCATAAAACAAATCTTAAACTTTTAGCTGACCAATATGACTATGACAACAAGTTATGGTATCATCACCAAAAGCATGAATAAAGTATATAAATTCCACTTTAGGGACTTGCAAATTTGTGAATTACACTTTACTTTGAGCAATTTATGCAAATTCCTCTTCCAATTCATAAACCTTCAATCCTTATACTAGGTTATCATGAATACAAGCATTATGAGTGACAATTATCAGGAATATGCCAAAATACAAGAATTTAACATCAATCAAGAGACTTGGGATTTTACTCTAATATTTCTAGTCATAAGCATGAACAAAAACTTTGGGAAATTTTGGGCACAAAGGTGGAAGGAACCCTTGTTCATAACCAATATACTTGAACCTTGAAGATGATGACTAAGACTTTGAGAGGAAGCTGCTCTATCAACCCGAGCCTTGAGTTTAATCTTTAGTGAGAAATTGCATAAGAATTTTCTTCTTGTTTGAGGAATGATGAATAATGAAGAAATAAAAGGGTTTGGGGTTTGTATAACCTCCCTTAATAAGGCCATAAATGACGTGGTGTAGACCATTTTAGAGTAGGAAAAGTCTAAAAAGTCCTTGAGAGAAACGGATTTAAAAACCAACTGGGCAAGTTCCACGGTTGAGTCGATGGTTCGTCGACTCAATCGACGGTTCGTCAACCCAGTTTACAGGCCGTCAACCGGCCCATCAAACTTGGCTTCATTGGAATGTTTCGACGACCCCTTCACGGTCTGTCTAATGAAATGACGGACCATCGAATGCTCCGTCAAATTCATCCATACTTAGAAAAAATTCCAGGAAGGCTGGGTCGATTTCCTGGTTCAAATGACGGACCTTCAGACCTTCTTACGATCTGTCGAACCCTCCTTGAAAACTCGGAACATGCATTTAAGCTGCTGGAATCACGGGACGGTTTCACGGGAGGTACTACATTTTGTGAAAACCATATGACGGGTTGTAAGACGGTCCCCGGAAACTTTCAACATTTAGACAAGACACTGGAGGGAATTGACGATGGGTTCCACGGTCCGTCAAACCATTCGATGATCCGTGGACACTTCCATGGAAGCAGTAACAGTTCAGATTTCAGTGAAATTTTATAGACTTCCTTTGTTTAGCCCACACTACCTATGGTATAAATTTCAAGGTGTTACATGAGCTTTCAACCTCCCTCTGACGAGCTGAAGTTATATACAAAACTAGGTCGATCTCGATACTCGAATAAAGGCAAGGGAAAGTCGAAGTCAATTGATTTAGACTTTCCTGTTCATCGTCTTGTAACTCGATCCTTCTCTAGAAACCTTAACATCAGTCTTCTTTTGTACATCATCAACCTACTCCATTTGGAATTGTAGTATTGTTCATTAGATACTAAAATACCTGATCTGGAGAAGGCTTCTGGAACAACTGTATGGGTGGTAGGGAGAGAAGAGTCACGTTGTGCGACTTTGAGATCTAGATGCTGTAGTTGGAGCTGTTAGTTCAAAGCATTTGACTTAGCTAATTTTGTTTGCGATTATGCGTTTAGCATTTATATCTCATGGATTCTTCTCTTGCTTTCTCTGAAGTTAAATATCCTACCTCAAAGTTGTCCTATCTATATATTTTTTTTTCATTTTTCTGTGTTCTACTGTAGACTGGATCCATTTTTGCTGCTCCTGGTGATTCTTGCGCATACTGCTGGGATGTGGTATGTATTTGTTCAAAGTGCATGGTTGATATCATATTATCATAACTCTTAATCACTTCTTTCTTTTTCATTTGCCCTAGTCCCTATGTGATTCATTGCTTCTTCTAAAAAGGATTTCCTTCTTTCCTTAAAAGAAATCTTCTAAATAAGATTTCTGTTCTGACAATGTGATTTAATTATGGTGCTCAGGAGAAGAATGAAATAAAGATGGTTTTCAAAGGACATTCGGACTACTTGCACTGCATTGTTGCGCGAAATTCTCACAATCAGGTAAAAATTCTGTTTGTCTCTCGTACATATGCACTCTTCTTGTGTCTAGTCTTACCCTCGTCCATTTTATGCATTTGTTTAGTACAACAGCACCCTTATGTTTTCTAATAAATAATATTCTTTAAAATTTTAACTGTCCTTAGAATTTGGCCCAATTTTATGTCTTAGTGATAACTTTTTGCTTCTCTCTCTCTCTCTCTCCCGGCAATTTTCAGGTTATAACTGGTTCAGAGGATGGTACAGCACGACTATGGGGTATATTTTTTTATGTTCTTTCTATTAATAGGAACACTGGTTGTAAAATAAAGGTTGGAACACAAGGCCTGCCCTGATGAATTGCCAATTTTGCCTTCTATTGATTGTTTTGGGCTCTCCCTTGGGAATAACACATGGTTTTCTCAATTTTGATTATTGACTGCCATTTATGAAATTGCCGTAGATTGCAGAAGTGGTAAATGTATTCAAGTAATTGATCCCCAGAAGGATAAGAAGTTGAAGGAGTTGTTTCCATATGTCTCTTGCATAGCTCTTGATGCAAGCGAGAGTTGGCTGGTAAGAGTTCTGATGCCATTACCAATCCAACTTTCTCATAAGTCTGCTACTGTACTACTAAATATTATAATTGTTGTTTGGTTAGAGCCATCATACTGCATTTGCTTCTATCACAGTTTAATTACTGAAGCTTTCTATTGTTGTTAATGTTGATGATGACATACTATATAGTTATAATAATCTTGTCAGTGATGATTGGGAATATTATAGTGAGATATACAACAACATACCAAATATATTCCCACACATCGTGGGGTCTGGGGAGGGTAAAATGTACGTAGTCCATAATACTACCTAGGTCAGGTAGAAAGACTGTTTCCGGAAAGCCCTCGGCTCAAAATAGTACAATATACAAAATATGAAATATAAAATAGAATCTAAACTATAAATTTAAAAATATAAAAAGACAGCATAATATATTGGCAAGGCATAATGGGAAGAAAACACACAATAAGCAATAAGAATCTCCTTTGTATTAATTCTCTGTGTGTCTGATGAAACAGTTTAAGGTAGAAGTACTCAAACTCGGTGTGTAATTCTTTAACCCTCTACCATCTCTTTTAAAAATCATTCCTCCGCCTCCCCCTTCTGCAAAAGAGCTTTGCATGCTTAAGTTATTTCTCGTCCCTTTTAAAACTTGAAAAATAAGTAGGCTTTGGGGGGGGGGGGGAGGTGAGGTTGTACTACTGGCTACGTTTACTCAGAGCATAACCTGTCTTTGGCCTTGAGATTAAGTTCATCTTGAGATCACATAATAATTGGAGTAGCTCCATGCATTAGATGTAGAACCTTGAGCCAGGTATGGTGTTGCTTGGTTGCTAATGGACATCGGAAGCTAAGTTGTTCGGGTGCGGGTGTATGATACCAATGCAGAACTAGAGATTGGATCCTTGATCTTTCATGATCTAAAGTTTAAGATTCGGGAATACGGATCTAGGTATGAATATGGGTGTCGGGATTCAGGCATTTAACTAAAAATGATTCACATAGTTAAAAATAGAGTTATTAAACATGAATTAATAATATGTGGAAATCTTGAGAAGCAAAAATATTAATCAAGAGGAAATCCTGAAAGGAGATAAAAGAAAAAGGAGCAACAAGGTATTCCGTTTTCTTGATTTTCACCTTAACTTCTGTTTTGATTACATAAATTATTAGATCGTTCCTGAACTTCTCTATCTATTTTGGTCAAAGTACCCAAAATTGGTTGACCGAATAAGGTATAGATCCCACACCCACATCCACACGCATGTCATGTCGACACGGGTGCTCCACCAAAAGTGAAGAGTCTGAACAACTTAGGTCTGAAGTATTTGCAACTGTAAGCCTTCAACAGGGGTACTTCCATAAATGTGCCAAGTACTTGTTATTCCAGTTTGCCAGGAAAGCTAGGTATTTTTGTTCCAATCAGTATGATTGGAGGACAATGAAGGGTTTTCCTGTTTCACTGTTGAAGTCCTAAGGACTTCCTATTGTCGGAATCCATATAACAATGATTTTCTCTAGATGAATGCATGAAACATGTCAATGAAGTGCTTAGCGATTAACAATTCGATTATCTTCATTTGAAACTCTAGCGCCAAGTGAAGTTGTTCGCCCCGTATAATCTTTAGCATGCAGGTTTTCTTTTTCTCCAGAAAAAACATTCTTTCTTGATCAATTGTTAGATGTTCTGAATTCTTGTTGATGCATGTTTTGGACAGAAAGAAAATATATGTGCCCTTACGTGTACACAGGAGATGTACAATATCATGTTTTGCTTCTTTTTTCCATTTTCTTTTGCCTGGTTTACTGCTGCCTCACACCTTTGAGGTTGAGATCAGAGATATGAATATTGTCATCAACTTTTCATGTGTAAAAGTAATTTTCCTGCATCAAGGATATTAATTATTGCCACTCTGTTTGGCTTCACAGGCTTGTGGAAGTGGCAGGTCTTTATCCATTTGGAATCTTCCTGCTTGTGAATGCGTTTCACGTATCACAACAAGTGCTGCTACCCAGGATGCCGTATTTGATGATAATCAAGTCAGTTCTTTAACTTGCTTCAAATTCCAAGTAGTTTTGATGTTTTCTGTGTTTGTTCAAAGAGAATACACAATATCCTTTCTTTAAATCCCCTTTTTCCTATTGGGTTCTTCTGATTCTCTGTATTGATTGTCTGCATGCAATACTATAGGTCTTGTTAGATCAAATGCTCTCTTGAAGTTGTATGAACATTTCATCTAAAAGCTTAAGCGGTTAGAGAGAATACTTTTATCTACTTAATTTATATCTCCAACTCATTCATCAACGTGTGAGCTTGATTTTTTTTCATGAGCCGATTACGTGGATTTTTTTTAAGAGGTGACTATGAGACTCAAACCCTGGTGCTCTACTCTGATGTCAAGACAAGAAAATGAACCCTTAACTCCAACTCAATCCCAAAAGCTAGCTCATGAGGTGAAGATTTGTAAGATCATATAATTGATCCCCCATCCTACAACCGAAGTAGGACAAACTCAACAACCCCACACACCCATGTCTGCATTTGGAGCGTGAACAATATAATATTGAGCCTAACATCTAGTAAATCACAAATTGGGATGGGACTTATGAACTAAAAGTTTATTTCTATAGTGGTGTGAACAATAGCTCTGATACCATGTTGAAGTTGTGTGACCATCTTATTGAAAAGTTGAAGTTGTTAGAAAGAGCATACTTTTATTTACTTAATTTACATCTTCAACAAAGCTATTCATCATTTGATTTCACCTATCTTCTTGTATAGTATTTAAGAGTGAAGATTGTTATAACTAAATATATTTCATCCTTATAAGAAGTGCCGGCGCCATATGTAAGACCTACAATGTTTATAACATTAAACCATTACTACCAACTAGTTTTGGTTGTAAAGAAAAAGAGTGAAGAACAAAGAAAGTTGCATGGAATTTTGATAATTCAATGATGGGCACGTAACAATTCAAACCAAATAATATATAAGATGAGACTATAAAGGGAGGGAGCGGGAGAATGGAACTTAAAGACATGCACAAGTACATAGGATGTGTTTGGTATGATGAAAATATTTTCCTTGAAAATATGTGGCTTTCTTAGTGTTTGGTAAGTAAGCAAAAAGACATTTTCCCCAGAGCATTTATTTGCAATTTAGGAATTCTTTTTGGGATGGGGTGGAGTAGAGGGGGAGGTCAGGGCCGGATGGTTTAGCGTGCAAGTTATGGGCATCGGGGGGGGGGGGGGGGTTACTTCTGGAAATTCTTTTCCCTGCTTCTGTTGGAGAAGTCATTTTCCTTCATTTTAAAAAAACTTATATTCCTAAAAGAGATATGTTCCCAAACATTTTGACCAATTAATCATTGGAAATTGGAAAGCTGAGAAACATTTATCCATACTAATATACCCATATTGGATAGTAATAACAACTGCATTAGAAAAGTAACATGTGAAATTAGGTATGTCTCAAGGCCTACGACTTCAACCACAAGGATTATGCAAAGATATGATATTTTGTTCTGCGAATGGTAGATGTTGAATATGGATGCGGATTTTGAGGTCGGATCCTTCAATATTTAAATATCAAGATTCAAGGTACGATATGGGTGCAGATTGCAGAAATACATTGAAATAGGAAACTTGTAGGAAAAGTATATGATAATTTTTTTGGGAATGGTAACAAGAGTTAGGCTTCTCGGGTGTGGGTGTTTGGTATAGGTACAGATCTAGAGGTCAAATTCCTCATGATTTGAATTTTATGATTTGGGGGTACCTTAGAAGTTTAGGGATTCGGCTAAAAATAGAGTAACAAAAATTACCTAAATTATGGCATACTATTTGGAAGGAAAGAAAATGCATGAAATTTTGAGCGCAAGTTACAATCTGTAATTATTATTAGGGAAAGTACATAAAAAAACCCCCCTTAAACTTGCCCGCAAAACTCACTTTAGAACTTTAAATTTACGGACATTTATATTCCCCCTTTGACAACTTTAAAGTGAATTAAACACAACCCTAACAGCTGATGTGGCAAATTAAAAAATAAAGAGCGTGAGTAGCCAAAAAATAAATAGAAAAAAAATGAGACGTTTTTATTTATTTTTTTACCCAAAATTATTTTTCTACTTCTTCATCACACTCCACCACCCTAGTTTTTTCTTCCTCACACCCCACTATACCTTGTTCTTCCTCGTACCCCACCAAAAGAACATGGATCCAGAACCTTAATAACATATGACAAACTTGCATACTATGAATAATAGGACCTAGTATTTTTTCTTGTGCACAAAAGGAACAATAGCACTCAAGAAAAAGGTTTTCCCATGAATGCATAAAAATACTCGAGGGAAAAAAATAAATCGAAAATTAGATACTACCTTCGAACAATCAATGTCTTCTTTGACATACGAACTCCATATTAGACCACATCTCCACCACCCCATCATCTTCTTTTTCACACTTCACCACCCGCCGCCGCCACCCCACCACCTGCCGCCACCCCAATTCTGCTTCCTCTCCGTTACCCTCATCCTTCTTCCCACCAGCACAACAACCCCACTTTCACTCCGTATATCACCCCACTCTTCTTACCCACCAACCCTCTACCCCCACATTCACCATCCCCCCTCTTATTGACCAATCCGCTACCTCACATTCACTCTCAATTCTACTCATGTTATTCAATTCCTCATGTAAACAAGCTATACCAATTTTAGAGTCTTGGATCTCACTACTATTACTACTTACATTTTCATCTTCAAAATTCAAATGAGTGTTGCAAATATCAAGCTTCTTGAAACTTGGGGTATTGAATATTATGCTTTCTGCAGTTGTGTTGTTATTATTCCTTCCATTGCCACCTTAAGAATCAAAATGGGTATTGCGAATTTCGATTTTGTTGAAATTTGGGGTGTCAATAATTTGTTGAAATTTGGGGTTTCAATAATCGATAATTATTATAGCTGAGATTTTTGTGGCCGTCAAAATTTTGCAACTTTTGAATCAGTTATACAAAAATTTCACCGTCATCTCGTACAATAGGAGG
>JBDJHY010000102.1:8762839-8782699 GCA_039654485.1 Withania somnifera | reverse complement strand
TAAAGTAACTAAGAGGAAAGAAGTAAGAACTGGATCAAAACAATTAAGGTAGATCAATATGAGTAATGGTTCCAGGGCTATGGCATTACACATACATACGTATATAGACTTGACTTCAATAAAGACACTTGTTCCAATGATTGTTGGTTTAGGGGTTGAAGTTATGACTAAGGATTGATAGTCCTTTAGTCACATATTACTTAAGCACAACTCTGATTGGCATGTATTATTTAACTCTTATAAAGGCATTTTCACTTTCTTCCCTATTTAAACCAAGCGAAGAACTAAGTACACGATTATGTCTTAGTCACTAGTTATGTTGTTAATCTCAGATTAAGGTCACCAACATAAGCACACTCCTACTACTCCCAATCACTCATAAGATTATTAGATTCAATAACCCTAGCAAGCCTAAAGTTGATTCTAATAGCAGCCAACAATTAGAAACGTAGTTATTATAGAGTAGAAGAATAATTAATTATCTGAAATAAATACTTTATATAAAACCATATCCATACACAGTGTGCAAACCATAAGCCCCAGAATGAGGGTGTTTAGCCAACACAACACATATTCAATTCAATATAATTAAACAATATCATACAAGAATTAAATGGGAAGATTCACCCTACGTTGCTTGTCTATATCTCTTGACTTGTGGTGTTCTTAATACTCAAACTGCTACGCCTCTCTTCCAATATGATAGAAAATCCTCTTAATAAGAATAATGATAAAGATAATCCCAAAAACTGCCTCAAAAAGCCTCTTAAGGCTTACATGGGTACTTAGTTAAAAAGAAAAAATTGCCCCTATTAAACTAAATCAAAAAATTCTTTCTGCCACCGTCAAAACAAAGGGGATCACGATTGCGATCATGTCATGATCCCTACCATGATGGACCCTTCATCACGACGTAATCACTATCGTGATGAGGGTAATTTTACTGCACTCTCACCTGCTCCTGCCGGCTTGCTTTCTAACCTTCTCTATATCATCCAAGTTCCCAATAAACTTGTAAAAATGCTAATCACATTAGTTAGTGGTTCTTACACACAATTACTATCAAAACATCCATAATTCATGCAAATATACTTGAAAAAAAAAAGCAAAATTATAGGAATTAGGTGGCTCTATGGTAGGTAAAATTGCCTAAGATCATTTACTCTAATTCTCCTTGAAGCAACTTCAATGTCACGCTTATATAGGTGATTCCTAATTGTTTAATCGTATAGACTAATTGTTTGGTCATTTTTTCCAACTTAGAAACCATTAAAAAACTTAAACCCTTTAAATCTTTATCCTTGTTTCTGAATATTTTCTTTATCATGAGAACGGATTGTGTTATTTGACAATGTTGAATAGTTAAACATAACTTTGTTTGATCTCCTTGATCCTAATTCTTGGGATCTCTAGTCTACTAGTTACCTCTATACTGGAAACCCATTCCCCCTAATAATACCTCAACTGTCTCTATAGATAGGCCTTTTGTAAGTGGATCTGACACACTATCCTTTGAATTTACATAATCAACAATGATAATTCCACTAGAGAGTTGTTGTCTAACGTTATTATTTCTTAGTCGTATGAAACGATATTACTGTTATGCATAGTGATCCTTGACCTTTTAATTGCAGCATGGCCATCATAGTATATGCGTACGGATACCAATGGTTTGAGATAGAATGAAATATTTTCCAAAAATTTTTGGAGTCACTCATCTTCTTCACCGGCTCTATCTAAAGCTATGAATTCATATTTGATTGTAGAACGAGTAATACATGTTTTTTTGTATGATTTCCAAGACACTTCTCCTCCACCAAGCATAGATACATACCCACTAGTGGATTTGACTTTTGAAGACATGGTGATCCAATCACAAAATCCTTCAAGTATCTAAGGATATTTTTCATAATGCAAATCATAGTTTTGAGTATGCTTTAGATACCCCAAAACTCGTTTCATTGCCATAAAGTGAGTTTGATAGGAATTGCTTATGTATCGACTGAGTTTACAAATAGTACATGCTATATATGATTGTGTACAATTTATGATATACATTAAACTTTTCAAAACTTGTGCATACTCTAATTGTGAGTAACTTTTACCTTCATTCTTTTAAAGTGCAAAGTCACATCCATTGAAGTCTTTGCAATATTGAAATTCAAGTACTTGAACTTATCAAGTACCTTTCAATATAATGAGACTGTGACAATACTAACCCTTGAGGAGTTTTATGAATTCTTATCCCTAAGATTACATCTTAAACTCAGAAGTCTTTCATATCAAATTTGTTTACCAATATTATTTTGTAGCATTTATGTCAGAAATGTCTCACCAATGATCAACATATCATCAACATACAAAAAAAATAATGACTTTATGACTCAGAGTGTTCTTAATATAGACAAATTTATCGCCACTCATTGATTTTGAATTCATTGCCAATATTGTTTGGTCAAATTTTTCATATCATTGTTGATACTTGTTTAAGTCCATAAAGTGATTTAATAAGTTTTTAGACCTTATTTTCTTTACCTAGAATCATAAATTTTTTTCTTGTTCTATGTAAATCTCTTCCTCCAAGTATCCATTTAAGAAAGTTGTCTTCATATTCATTTGATGGATTTTGAGATCATATACCATAAAGTGCAACTAACATCTAAATTGATGTTATTTTCGGTACTAGTGAGTATGTGTCAAAATAGTCTAGACCTTCCTTTTGTCTATGACATTTGAAAAAAAGTCTTTTCTTATAATTGTCAATAGTTCCGTCAACTTTTATTTTTCTTTTAAAGATCTATTTCGACCCTATGGGTTTATTTCATGAAGGAAGATCAACCAATTCCCAAGTATGATTACTCAATATTGACTTAATTTCACTATTGACCGCCTCTTTTCAAATAATGAGTTTGAAGAAGACATAGCTTCTTTAAATATTCGAGGCTCATCTTCGAGCAAGAATGTTGTAAATCCGATCCAAAAGAAGTGGCTATCCTTTGAAGTTTACTACATCTTGGATTCTTTTCATCCACTTTATTTTATTTTATTTTGGTTCTTTCCGAGGTCGCTTAGATTCTTTAGTTGATGATTCACTTTCAGTTTTATATGGATGAATCTATTTAAAAAAATTCAACATTGTCAGCTTCTATTACCGCATTAATATGAATGTCAGGATGTTCAAATTCTTTAACAAAAAAAAAAAAAAAAGCGATATGATTTACTTCTAGTAGCATATCCTATGAAGATACAATCCATAGTATTCGGTCCTATTTTCTCCTTTTTAGGTAGAGGAACTTGGACTTTAGCTAGACACCTCCACGCTTTGTAATATTTCAAGTTGTATTTTTTTTCCTTTCACTTTTCTTATGGAATATATTGGGCCTTGTTGTGGGGAACTCTATTGAGTATTCGATTAGCTGTAAGGATTGCTTCTCGCACAAGTTTTCCGTTAAACCGAAACTTATTGATAGTGTATTCATCATTTCTTTCAAGGTTTGCTTTTTCTTTCCACAATTTCATTTGATTGAGGTGTGTACGGAGCAGTTGTTTGATGGACATTTTCATTCTCTAAACAAATGTCTTTAAAAGGAGATCATAATCTCAAACCCTGTAACTTCTTATTACCTTTATCTTTTTGTTCAACTTCAGTTTTATATTGTTTAAATACTTAAATTGATTCATCTTTACTATTAAACAAATAAACATAACAATGTCGAGTACAATCGTCAATGAAATTTATGAAATATTTTTTTTCAATACAAGATGTATTAACTTCATATCACAAATATCAGTGTGAATTAAGTATATGGGATTTGAATTTCTTTCAATAGAATTATAAGGATATTTTACAAACTTTGATTCTCCACTCACTTGACATTGTGATTTATTGCACTCAAACTTTGATAATATTTTTAAATTAATCATTTTATGCAAGGTTTATAGTTTATATGTCCCAACCGAGAATGTAATAAATAATTTGAATCAAACAAGTAAGAAGAAGCTGAAACTTTATTCATTTCATCAAGAACCATTACATTTAGTTTGAAGAGGCCCTCATTGAGATAGGCATCTCCTACAAACACTTAGTTCTTACTTATTATAATTTTTGAGAATCAAACACACACTTAAACCCGTTTTCAATAATAAGTGCACCAAAAATCAAATGCATCCTAATAGTAGGAATATGGAGAACATTGTAAAGAGTCAACACTTTGTTGGAAGTCATTTTTCAAGAATACCTTTGCACTTTCTTCAGCTTTGGTTGTTATAATATTTTTCATGAAGATTTTTTCTTTGGGACTCGTGGTAATATAAGTAGCAAAATATTTTTTTACCACAAAAACATGTCTAGTGGTTCTCGAGTCAAACCACCGTTCTTTTAGATTCCCAACAAGACTGCATTCAGTGAACATGACACACATGTCTTCATTGTTATCATTTGTCTCTACCATATTTTTCTGATTTTTCTATTTGTTCGACTTTGAAATTCGATAATTCGGAGCCTTGCGTCCAATTTTTCCACAGTTATAGTAATTATCATTGAACCTTTTCTTGTTCCACTTCTTCTGTTGTCTATAGGAGTTCTTCCTCTTCCTACTATTTGGAGTAATATCTTCAATAAGATTTGCACTCATAATAGTAGACCTTCCATGCAACTTCTTTCGTTAGTTTCACTATGTTCTTCTAAAATTTTTGCACTGACAACATTTGAATGACTTGATAAAGCCATAGTTGTTGTCATAACGCTAACACCATTCATAACAGAATCAAATTACAGTTCTATTCTAGTTTTCATCTTTCTTCAAATTCTCAACCTCTCAAATTGCTAAAATTTGATACACCACACAAATCACTAAATCAATGAATTTTTGATAATCTACGAACCGATTACACAAACTATTCGGTAAAGTTTATATACTCTTTTAACCAAATAACCAATCAAGTTTCTCGACAAAATTTTTATATTCTTTAAGTGGAGTAAACATGCTATTCAATGAAGTTTTTATATTCTTCAAGTAATAGTCCAACTTATTCAATCGGTGAGGTTTGTAAATTCTTTAAATAAAGAATACAATGGTGCTCAAGTTAGCGATGAAGTATTTATATTCTTTGAATCGCTAACAATGAACTTTAAATCTTGATGAAGTTTTTATACTCTTCAAATCAAGATAACATTCAATCGGAGCAAAAACTCCAAGACAAAATTAAGATGACCACAACAAAATATATTTCTTACCAAGTTGTTCTTCGAGTTAACGATGAAGTTTTTATATTTTTCTAATTGTTATTTGAATGATCTTGAATATTCTGTCGAAATTTTTATATTCTTTGAACCAGAATATAAGTTCAAATGGAGTAGAAAACCACAAAGGTTTCAATCTCCAAGAACCAAATATAAATTTAACAAGAACAATAATTTTCTTAAGATTGTTATTTCCGCGATACAAATAAAATTTGAATTACAAAATGAAGAACAACATGCAAACATGCCAAAAATCAAATATAACAAAAGAAAGAGATTAAACCTTCTAAAAAGAAACTCAAATATGTTTAACTAACATTAAGACCAATGTGTATAGCACATCCAAATATAAAACTACAAATACAAATAAGAAATAGTTCTTTAAAATAGAAGTGCAACGATAAAAATAAAATTATATAAAAGCATATCATTTATATTTAGATGGTTCCATTTATATCAACGAATACAATATATACATGATGATGCAAATAAAAATACAATAAACGATTATGATATTTCCATCATCGCTCATGATTTGAGTTCGACATAGCGATGTTTCCCAAAATAGAAAAATAATAAACTATAAAATACAATCGAAAAAAATAAAAAAGAAGAAAAGAAAAAAAGAAAAACAGAAAAAAAGAGTTAAAAAAAATTAAAAAAATATTCAAATAAAGAAATAAAACAAAAAAAGTAACTGGAAAAGAAGAAAAAAATGAAAAAAGAAAAACAGTATAAAAGGAAAAAAAAACATAAAAAAGAAAAAGAAAAAAGGGAAAATCTGATAAAGGGAAAAAAAGAAGAAAAAAGAAAGAGATAAAAGAGAGAAAGAGAGAAAAATAAGGAAAAAAGTTGCTATAAATTATAAATATTATAATTTTACTACACTACCATTAGTTATGTTATTTTGGTTACTATTTCTAAAACTTAGCCATATAAAAAACTTAGCTCCACAGACCCATCTTCTTCGTTGAAAACACCATTGAAGCTAAAAAATTTCAGGTCATTTTAAATGGTTTCCTTAATCTCTCTTAGATTATTGTAGAGAACTATAATCACCTCTTGTTTTTCACTATTCCCATTCTCCAAGCAAGTTGACAATGAGATTAGGCAATTGTTTCGTTTTCTGTCAGTGCGGAAAAACTGTAGTATTGAAAGATTTATAACTCTACCGCAGATTTTAAAATTCACCTTCAGTAATTTTCCTTATGGAGGAATTTAACAATTACTAGAATTCTACTTATGAGGAACTGCAAAAAAAATTAAAAAATAAGAATATTAGTCAAATCTGTAACTACACCCCACATTTAAATTACAAAATAATGAGAGAACTCTATCAACAAAAAGTTGAAATACTTGAAATTTTATATATCACCAAAGTTTTGGTGATCTGAAAATATATTAAGAGGTATGTTTTTTATGCTATATGTTTTAAATTATAATTTTAATAAGTATACAATTGATGTTTATGATTTTATTAAATTTATCTTTTTAATAAGTGTACCTCATAATGAATAATAGATCTTAGACTACTTAAAAATAAACATGAACACAATTCCGTAAGTTCATCTCTAATTTTAATTAAAAATCGTTTTAATTTTGTGACTAACCATTTTATTTTATTTAAATTTTTAGTTGTCTCAAAAGTTGGATGATTATTCATTTTAAAATTGTACTGTTTGATTTATATATCACCAACCTACTCCATTTGGAATTTAGTATTGCTCATTTGATTTTCAAATGTCAAAATTTGGAGGAGGCTTTTGGAACAACCCTATGGGGTGTTAGGGAGAGAAGAGTAAAGTATTCATCTAAGCAATCGTTTTGAGGGGATTTCGAGGGCTAGATGTCATAGTTGAAGCTATTAGTTCAAAGCATGTGACTTAGCTAACTTTGTTTGCAATTATGGGTTAGCGTTTATATCTTACGGATTCTTCTATTGCTTCTCTCAAGTCCCAATATCCCACCTCAAAATTTTCCTATCTATATGTTTTTATTTGAATTTTTGTATTTTATTGTAGATCAGATCCATTTTTGCTGCTTCTGGTGATTATTGTGTATGCTATTGGGATGTGGTATGTATTTGTGCAAGGTGCATGGTCGATTATTATATTATAATAATTTTTAATCACTTCTTTCTTTTTTGCTTGCCCTAGTCCCTATGTAATTCATTACTTTTTCTAAAATTGATTTCTTTCTAAATAAGATTTTTGTTATGACAATGTGATTTAAATTGTGATGCTCCGGAGAAGAATGAAATAAAAATTGTTTTCAAAGGACATTCAGACTACTTGCTTTGCATTGTTGTACGAAATTCTCAGAGTCTGTTTCTCTCTTTCATATTTGCATGCTTTTTTTTGCATGCCTAGACTTATCCTTTTTCATTTATGCACTTTTTTTTTTTTGTAAAACAGCATCCTTATATTTTTTTAAAGATAATGTTCCTTGAAACTTCAATTGTCCTTAGAATCTAGTGCAATTTGATTGCTTAGTAATGACTTTTTCTTCTCTCTGTCCCTCGACAAATTTCAGGTTATAATTAGTTCAGAAGATGGTACAACATGAATATGGGGTATATCTTTTATAATTTTTCTAATAATAAGAGCAATAGTTATAAAAAAGGTTAAAGCACAAGGCCAGTCCTGATGAATTGCCAATTTTACCTTATTGATTGCTTTGGGATCTCCCTTACTTGGGAGTAATACATGATTTTCTCAATTTTTATTATTGACTGCCATTCTGAAATTGCCTTAGATTGCAGAAGTGCTAAATGTATTCACATAATTGATCCCCAGAAGGCTAAGAAGTTGGAGGAGTTGTTTCCATACGTCAGTTGCATAGCTCTTGATGTAAGCGAGAGTTGGCTGGTAAGAGTTCAGATACCATCACCAAACTAACTTTCTCGTAAGTTTACTACTGTATTAACTATTATAATTGTTGTTTGGTTAGAGCCATCATACTGCAATTGCTTCTGTTGCACAATTTAATTACTGAAGCTTACTTTTGTTGTTGATGTTTATTATGACATACTGTATAGTTATAGTAATCTTGTCAGTGATGACTGGAGAAGATTACAGTGAGATATGAATCTCCTAATTTTTTAGAGTTTAGGATTTTTCATTCATAATTTTCTTTCTATTGATTCTCTTTTCAATAGGGGTATTTTCATAAATGTACAAAGTACCTGTTATTTCAGTTTGCCAAAAAAGTTAGATATTTTTGTTTCCAATTAGTATGATCGGAGGAGAATGATGGGTTTTTCCATTCACTGTTGAAGTCGTAAGGACTTCCCATTGTCGGAATCCATATAAAAATGGTTTGCTCTAGATGAACTCATGAAACATGTTAATCAAAAGCTTAACAATTAATAATTTGATTATCTTTAGTTGTCACTCAAGCATTACCAAGCGAAGTCATTCTCCTCATATAATCTCTAGCAAGTAAGTGATCTTTTTCTCTGGATTTTTTTTTTCTCTCAAAATAAAGCAATTTTTCGTCTTGATCAATAGTTAGATTTTCTGAATTAGTGTTGGTGTATGTTTTTGATCTGGCCATGTAATCAACAGAACGAAAATATGTGTGCCTTTATGTTTATACAACAGATGTACAATATCATGTTGCACTTTATTTTTTTGATTTTCTTTTGCCTGGTTTATTGTTGCCTCACACCTTTGAGTTCGAGATCAGATATATGAATATTGTCAAACTTTTCATGTGTAAAAGTAACTTTTCTTCATCAAAGTTATTAATTATGGCCATTGTTTGACTTCACAGGCTTGTGGAAGTTGTAAGTCTTTAGCCGTTTGGAATCTTCCAACTTGTGAATGCGTTTCACGTATCACGACAAGTGCTGCTACACTGGATGCCGTATTTGATGATAATCAAGTGACTTGTTTGACTTATATCAAATTCCAAGTAGTTTTGATATTTCCTGTGTTTGTTCAAAAAGAATACACAATCCCCTTTCTCCGATTGGGTTCCTCTGTTTCTGTGTTGGTTGTCTGCAAGCAGTACCATAGGTCTTGTTAGATCAAGCACTCTATTGAAGTTGTGTGTCCATCTCATGTAAGAGTTTAAGCAGCTAGAGTGAATACTTTATGTACTTAATTTATATCTCCTACACATCAACCTACATGTGCTTTTGTTTTTCTTCTTGAGCCAATCACATAGATTTTTTAATAATAGGTGACTATGACACATTGGTGCTCTACTCTGATATCTTGATAAGAAAATGAACCTTAAGTTTAAGACGAACTCAATTTCAAAAGCTAGTTAATAAGGTAAAGATTTCCCAAAGATCATATAAGGAGATTAAATCCTCATCCCACAACCGATGTAGGACAAACTCAACACCCGCATACACCCATGTCTGCGAATTAGAGCATGAACATTATAATATCGATCCCAACATCGAGTAAACTACAAATTAGAATAAGAACGGGATTTTTGGAATTTGAAATGCTCCCAGACACGAGTTCCTCGGTAGGGCTTCTAGGGTCCCTCAGATTCTTCAAACAACCTTCTTTGGTGGTATTTGACCACCGGAGTCAACTTTATTTTCTTCTTTATATTCTTCACCTTTTCTCTTTTAATGGATAATCGTATTTACTTCAAGCTGGGGGTAAATCATACAACATAACAGAGACAAATTCCTCTAATGGAATTTGGTTTGATTTGGTGGAGATTTCAAAACTTCACCTTCAGCAGGGAAGCGTTGGTATGGTTGGTCAAGAGGCTAAGAGAGGCTTCAGAGATGAGTGGGAAAACTTTCAAATCATGGAGAGTTAGAGATCCGATTACCTATTTACACTTCTCTGAAGTTTAATAAATATGGTAGATTCATATCAATAGTTACAGTTAATGGTACATCCAGAGTAGTAATCATTTTGACTGAGAATAGTTTTAATGAAGGGTGGTTGGGGCTTTTAGAAAAAATTAAGTGCTTTATAAATGGATCAAAGGCAGAGAGTTCATTAAATGCCCAGGAGAATATTACATTCAATTACGTAGAGGGGGAAAAATTACACAAAAGCTATACAAAGAAATAGATGGGCATAAAAGGAACAAGAGACACAAAATGAGAACTCTTCTGAAGCTTTCATTTCTAGTGGTGGTAAGGAACTTCTTAGTAGATGCCTAGTGGGGTGTTTCTCGAAGTGTGTGAGATCCCCATTTGTACCAATTTCAAGGGATGTGCACAACAAACATGGAAAGGGGTCATAACCTCTAGGTTTTCATCTGAATAGAATTTAATTTATCTTTGAATTTCAGTCTCGTAAGATTTCTAAACGCATTATAGGGGAAACTGGAAGAGACAGGGCAGAAGTCTGGAACTTGAACGGTGTTCTCCAACAATAGAGGCATATCCGTCCCAAATAAAGTTTGACTGGTTTTCGATAAGAGCCTTTGGGCTTCTTCTTCAACTCTGATTTGAAAAAGTGATGAAGAAAATAAAGGAGGACTGAGGAGTATGGGAGATTGATAGAGATAGAGGATGAGATGATGCTCAAAAACCATATGAGATGGGCTTTGATCAATGTGAAGGGGCCTCTTATGGATATTCCTCGTTTTGTAAATGTCATAAATAGAAATAGAGTTTCTCCTTACCCATCTGGGTTGAAGCTACAATGAGATACAACATGATCGAGGAGTTTGAACACAAGAATATGGGAGGAGAAATGAGAATAAAAGACTAGATCTTTCTCTGAAAGGGAAAGAAACGGAACATGAAAATGGAAATAGGGGCTCTGGAAAATATCCTTTGGATATTAAAAGGTCTGATGCTACAGAAACATGGGACAAAAAGGAAAAATGGACATGTGTTAGTGGACCCTTATCTATGGTCCAATAGAGGCAACTATTAATAATGGGTTTTAGTCTCTTGTTAGATTCCTGCTCTTCAACACTTCCAGAAAAAGGCCCAGAGAATCTTGCATAGTAGAGCGTTTCATAGGAAAGCTTTAAATAGAGAAAGGAAACAACCAAGATTATCTCACGTCATGAACTGGAGGAAATCAATCTCGTGGTAGAAGAACAAAAAGATGGGAGTTTAACGCCATGCATGGAGGATTAGATATAGTTAGGGGAGAATATCGTGGGTGGGAGTAATTTTATGGAAACCCTAGATTTGGAAGAAATCAGTAAGCTGGTCAAAGATCAAATACATGTAACGAATTATAGTGATATATTACCACTTCAAATGTATGAGTTGGCCAGGAAAGTGGAAACCAAGGAGAGAGTCGCTTTATGGATTCACTCGAATGTCACTAAATATGGCAAGAAGTTTAGGACTGATTTTGAAGAAACATACAAAATGCTTTATAGATTTAATCAAAGAAGGGGGATGGATCATAATCAGAAAGGGGAAGGGAGGGAAGAGAACCTACAAGTAGCAATCCCAAAGGAGGTAAGAAACCTGGCTTTTGACATGAAATTCAAGGAAGGGGAACCAATGGTGAGAGGAAGAATCATATCTATGTATATTACATGAAGATAAAGGTACTTTCTTGCTGTGTTATCAAAAGCAAAAAACACAAAAAACTCTAACGTTTGATGGGGCTTAAAGTGCAAATAAAAACATAAACTTTAATAAAAAAAAAGCACAAAGGGAGCATACATAAAATAATTATGTTAGTCTAATACTAAAGATTATAAACATTAATAACAAATATATGAACAAAGAAATTAAAAAATAATTACAATAAACTGAACTATTAATTGTTTAGTATTTAATCTTTAGTAGAATCATTGAAAGGAACAATATAACTTAGAATTTTGATTACGATAGTGAAGCGCACATAAATCAAGGCGAAGAGCTAAATATGTCTTGAGCCTCACTTTAGGGCTTAAGTGTGCCTTCGATAAGACTACTTTCTTAGAATGCGAGGCAGTTAAATGAGGTGAATAAAAAAGCTTTAGTTTGGAATTTACTACTTCAATGGGGCGCTTATTTTTGTGTTTTAGTGGAGATAAAATTAACAGGGAATAAGAATGGCTATTATCAACAACTATGGCATCATAGATGGCTAGGAGAAGTTTATATGGATGATATTGGTACAACCGGAGGGATAGAAATACTATGGGACAAAAAAATCTTGATGGGGGAGGTGGTGGATAGTGGGCATCAGATGATCACTTGAAAATTTGACGGCATCAATCAAAAAGTAACATGACATCTAAGTGTAGTGTATGCTGAGTGTGGCAGAACACTAAGGAAGGATTTTTGTGGGAATTAACAGCTATTAGGGGTCTGTTTGAAGGGGTATAGGTGGTGTGTGATGATTTTAATATCACCAGATACCTAGAAGAGAGAACAATAGTTATGTCTGAGCTCTTACATTAGATCCACGACATGGAAATCATAGACCCTCATTTATTTGGAGGGTCTTTCATTTGGAGAAGGAGTGATAATCATGGGAATACATCTAGAATAGACATGTTCCTATATTTATCGTAATGGGAGGAAATTCATCTTCAAATTGAATAATCATTTCTACCAAAACTGGGATTAGATCACAACCTTTTAATGTAAACATGTGGAGACATAGATTTTAAGAAGTCTTATTTCAAATTTTGAGAAATGGTGGATGCATATAGGGTTTCAAGGATAAGGTTCAAGTATCGTGGAACTCTTTCAATGTCTTTTGTAGTGCTGCATACATCCTGACTTCCAAACTTAAACTTTTAAGAGAGAAACTTAAGGAATAGGTAAAGGATAATAGAAATAATTGGAAATAAAGGAAGGATGATATACTAAACAAAACCTCTATTTTGGAAGCATCTTGGAACAGAAAGCACTCATAGATGATGAGTTACTGCAAAAGACTTATCTATCTAAGGAATTTGAGCAAGTGACAAAAAATGAGGAGATAAGATAGAGGAAGAGATCTCGAATACAATGGTTGAATAATGTGGACAAGAACACAAAATATTTTCACAAAATTTCTACTTCTCATAAGAGACTCAACATAATTGAAGAAGGGGAGATATCATACTGATGCGGATACTATAAAAATAACCATATTATTATCAAAAGCTATATAGAGAGATAGAGAATTGAAGTCCTAATTTCAACCTCCAAAACTTCACAAGCATTAACAGGGAGGATTAGGAATGGTTATAGAGATGATTTGAGAAAGATGAAGTTCTATAGTGCATTAAACTTGGCCAGGGCCTGATGGGTTCCCTATGGGTTTCTACCAAGATTTTCGGAGTATGATGAACTTGACATCATGAATACAATGCATCATCTTCACGAGTTTCAAGTTTTTTTTAAAAAAACATCAATGCTAAATATGCTCTAATCCCCATGAAAAATAGAGCCTTATTCTTGGGGGGATTCAGACCCATAAGTCTCATTAGTGGAGTACACAGAATCATTGTTGAAGTGTTAACTGAAAGAATGAAAACTGTGGTGAGTAAGTTGGTAACAAGCATTAGATGGAATTCATAAAAGGATGATAAATTATTTATGTTGCATTAATAACAAGTGAGTGTATGGGTACCATATTGAGAGGTGAGAAAACAAGTGTAATGCATAGGCTTGACTTGGAAAAGACCTATGATCATTTAAATTGGGGGTTTCTCTTAAGTATCTTAAGGTAGAAAGGGTTTGAAGATAAATAGATAAAATGGACAGAATTATACATTAGAACTATTAGGTTCCCTATTTTGGTAAAGGAGAACATGCGGGGTTTTTTTCCTCTGAGAGGGGCTTGAGACTGAGAGACCCCCTCTTCGCTTTCCTATTTATAGTATTCATGGAAGGACTGAACAACATGTTGAGGGTGGCCATCCAAAATAGATGGATAACGGGCTTTGAAGTCAGCAACACAACATGTAGGAGCATATAGATATGTCAACTCCTTTATGATGATACTGTGTTTTTTGTGAAGAAAATGACAAAAAAATTAGGTGTATCATACTAATACTTATGGTATTATAGTCTTAAGTATGGGGTCAACTGGAGGAAGAGAAGCCTTTCCCCGTTAAAGAAGTAGCTCATATGCATCACTTAGCCGCTATCTTAGATTGTACAATAGAACAACTTCCTACCACTTATTTGAGCATGCCTTTGGGAAATAAACATAAAGAGCTTCTAACAAAGAATAGAACGATTCAAAGATCATAAAAGAAGCTAGCCATTTGGGAATCACAATACCTCTCACTTGGGGGTAGACTTACACTGATTAATGTTGTCTTAGATTCACTCCAAATCTATGTCATGTCTTTATTTCCCCTAGCTATAGTGGTAATGAAGAAGTTGGACAGGTTGAGGAGAGAGAGATTTTATGGTTTGGAAATAAAAAAGGGAAAGGGTACTATCTGGTGAAATGGAAGATAGTCCAACTCTCAAAACTCTTAAGAGGACCGAGAGTTAGAAGTCTAACAGTTCTATGAATGTTTTTTGATGAAATGGCTCTCGAGATATGTGGAGGAAGATCAAGCCTTGTGGAGAGAAGTTATACATTGCAAGTATGGTCAAGATACAGAATGGTGCTGCAATAAAGCCATAATACCATATGTTTTCTTAGTTTAGAGAACAATAACGTACCTCTGGAGCAAACTCGTTGAGAACATGAATCTCAAAGTAGGTAATGGGAAAAGATTTTTCTTCTCGAAGGATGTTTAGATAGGATAAGAGGCTTTGATGCATGCATTTCCTGATATTTTCTCTTTCTGTAGTAACTTTGATATCACTCTAGTTGATTGCTGGTCCAATGGTTGGGATATTTCTTTTAGGAGGAATTTTAATAATTAGGAAATAGGAAGAGTGGAAAAACTTCTAAAAATTCTGTATGATTTCAAAGGTTTGTCCACATGGTTTGATTCAATCAACTAGAAACATACCGAGGATAAAAGGTTCTCAGTGAATAAGCGTTACAAGAAGGATGTGATTTTTCACCAAGGGACTAAATTGATTAGATGGAGGCAGGTTTTGACAAGTCAAGCACCATCTAAGGTAAAATATTTTGTATGGTTGGTAGCCAAGAAAGCATGTCTTACATAGCGTTATAAAAGGTGACCACCTTGTTCCCTTTGGCAAGAGGCGAGGCTAAGCGATGTCTTTTTGCCATTTCTTGCAAGGCAAGGCGATCTTCAAAAGGTGATAGAAAGAAAACAGAGGTGAGGCGAGGCGATAGCCACAATGACGTGACCTTTTCTTTATTTTTTTTTAAAAAGAGAGGGTTTCAAAAATAAAAAGACAATATTAGGGTTTTATTTGTATTTTACACAAACTTAGGGCTCCGGTGACTTCAGCTTTAGGGACTATTTTTTCTCTTCTTCAAAATTCAAATTTCAGTGCTTCTTCACCTCTTTAGTGATCAGTTCAGGTACGTCTGTCACTTCTTCGTCTGTCTCCTCTTTTTCATTTCATCTGTATTCTTATCATTCCTCTGTTTTTTCTATGCTCATTCCTTCGTCCCGTGCCTCTATTTTACTTGAGGAGATTCTGCCCGATTATTAAAAGAAATTCTGCCAATTAAGTAATATAATAATTAAGATACTAATTAATGTTGTAATTATTTTGAAGAATCTGCTGTCTAATTTTAGTTTTTAAATTAAAATATTTAATTTTTATTAAAATTTTTGTTATTTATATCTGTCATTAAATATTTTTATTTATTAATATGAATTAGCATCTAACTTAAAAAAGGAGAGCACTTCACAGTGTAGCGAGATAGACCCTTGTTGCCTTTTATCTTCTTTCGCCGTCCAAAACACTGGTCTTACATAAGAAGCTTTGAAGAATAAGGGGCGCCAAATAGTGTCCAGATGTTTTCTCTGCAACTCTTCAGCTTTAGCGACTCTTCTTTCTCTTCTTCAAAGTTCATATTTTAGTTCTTCTTCACCTCTTAAGTGACCAGTTCAGGTACGTCTGTCTCCTTTTCATCTATTCATCTTCATTCTTCTCATTTCTCTGTTTTTATATCCTCATTCCTCTATTCTATACTCAGATTTGCCTAGGGTTATTTTTCTCGATTTTAAAAGAAATTCTGCTAATTTAGTAATATAATAATTAAGATACTAATTAATGTTGTAATTATTTTCAGCAATCTGTTGTGTAATTTTAGTCTTTTAATTTAAATATTTAATTTCTATTGAAATTTTATTTATTTATATATGCAATTAAATATTTTTATTTATTGGAATGAATTAGCATCTAACTTTTAAAAGCAAGAACCTCATTGCGTGGCGAGGCATACCCTTGTTGCCTTTTATCTCCTTTTGTTGTTCAAAACACTGGTCTTACACAAGAAGTTTTGAATAAGAAGGGGCGCCAAATAGTGTCTAGATATTTTCTCTGTGACGACATACATGAGACCAAAAATCATCTATTCCTTTATTTCAAAGTTACCACTCAACTCTGGTCTTTAAGTTACCGCTCAACTTTGGTCTTTATTTTTTGAAACTCACAGAAAAAAACTGGACTATGCCAAAGTACACTACTGGCCTTTTGAGCTGCTGGATTAGTAGAGGGAGAAGTAAAATCCAAAAGAAACGGTGTAGAATAATCACATCTTTAATTTGGTGGATAATATAGAAGGAAAGGAATAGAAGATGTTTTGAAAATAAAACAAATTTCATCTAGAAACTAAAAGAGAATTTATCGTCTCCTTTTGTTTTTGATGTAAAGAAAACTATATAGAATAAGCAGAATAATTAGTAGATCTTTTAGGATCTTTGTAATTAACTTTATTCCCATGTTAGCAATTTTTGGAGGTCGCTAGCATGTCCTTAATGCTGAGGAATACAATATTACCAATTTTTTATTTAAAAAAACAAAAATAAGGGGTCATTTCGTAGTTGAATAAGAAACAACTTATTCAAGCATTAAACTGTATATAACTTATATAATTTTTATAACTTATAACGTTTGATAGGTGGATAAAAAAAATATAGTTATTCATGTATAAAAATTATACAATGTTTGGTATGTGGATAGGAAATAAGTTGTTTATATATAAAATTAATACGTTTGGTAGGTGGATAGAAACTCGCATAACTAATACATGTATACGTTATGAGGAAATTGATGTATTACTTTATGCGAATTAGAAAATGGTACAAGTAATACATGAATAAAAAATTGAAATGACTATATTAACCTAAATAGCTAATATCACACAACTAATACATGCATAACTAATACTTGCATAACTAATACATGTATAACTAATACATGCATAACTAATACTTGCATAACTAATACATGTATAACTAATACATGCATAACTAATACCTGCATAACTACTATCTACACTACTAATACAACGACCCTTAAAAGTTTATTTATAATAGTGCGAACAGTAGCTCTGATAATATGTTGGAAGTTTTGTAACCATTTCATCTGCAAGTTTAATTCATTAGAATACATATTTTTATTTACTTTATATATCGAATAAAGATACTCATCATTTGATCCCACCTATATTATTGTATAACATTTAAGAATGAAGATAGTTATAACTAATTATATTCGGAGCCATATGTTAGGATTACAGTGTTTATATTAGGAAACCATTTCCACCAACTAGTTTTGGTTGTAAATTAAAGGAGTAAAGAACAGAGAAAGTTGCATGGTATTGATAATTCAATGGTGAGCACAAAACAAACCAAACAATATTTAAGATGAAACTATATGAGGGAGAGGGAGCATGAAACATAAAAGCATGCTTAGATATATATGATGTGTTTGCTCTGATGAAAGCATTTTCCTCTAACATAAGTGATTTTCTTACTTATTTTTTAGTAAGCTAAAAGATATTATCTCAAAAACATTTATATATAATCTAGAAAAATATTACAGGGTGTGGTGTAGTGGGTAGGAGTGTTACGGGTGGGGTGGTCTAGGGTGCAAGTTTTGAGCTAAGTTGCTCGGACTCGGGTGCGTATCCAAGTGTCAGATTCAAAAAAATAAAAATTTTAAGATTCAGGGGTACATATTCAGGAACGGATACGGGTGCAGGGTTTGAATAAAAAATCAATATTATAAAAATATAGTTATATTAATTAATAATTAAATTACTTTAAAGGCATATGAAAAATTATTTTGTAAAAAAATAATAAATTTGACAAAAGGGCTAATTTTATTATGTATAACTAATAAATTTTTCCATGCTTCATTTTATTTAAAAACATAAATTAATTATCAGAAATCAACATGTAAATAATTAATTTAGAAATTTTCCCTCTTTTCCTATAAGAAAGAAATAATTATAAATAGCATAATTAGGATATTGAATAAAAATTATTTATTTAGAGAATATGTTTATTTAAAATATAAAAAATAAAATTAAGTGAAAAATATGTGGCCTTTCAAATTTCTACGTGTCACAAGTAAGGACAAAGGGATTTACAATTTTTGATTCATAGTCCCTTTAGAACTTACCGCCTTCTTCCTCAAGACTCCTCTATTGCCTCTCTTCTTACCTCAAAAAAGAAAAAGAGAACTTCTTGTTGCTGTTTACTAGATCATGAAGAAAATTTTCAATCTCTTCCTTTTATCGGCAGGGTCTTCTTCCTCAAGACCGTTCCAACTCCTCTCACAGATAACTTTTACTGCTTGCTTGGAGGTTCGAACCCAACCCCTTAAATTTCCCCCTAAATTTATTCTTGAGTCTAGTTAAAGTATTCAAACTGAATTGACTGAATCCGAGATACATCCTACACTCGCACCACAACCATACCCATCTCGTGTTGAGGCGGGTAATGATGAGAGAACGAAGAGTCCGTGCAACATAGGTTATGGGCACCGGGGGGTGAAGAGCCGACAATGAGCATGGAATGACACTTATAGAAATTCATTTCTTACTTCCATTGAAGAAGTTATTTTTTCTTATTTTTAAGGAAATTATATTCCTTAAAATTATATGTTCCAAACATTTTGACCAATAAGTCATTAGAAAGTTGAGAAACATTTTTCTGTACCAATACACCTATAGTGGAAAGCAATGACAGTTGCATTAGAAATTTAACATGCGAGTTAGGTATGCCTTACTTCCTAAGACCTCAACCAAAAGGATTATAGAAAGATATTGAAATAGGAAACTTGTACGAAGAGTATATGATAATTCTTTCGGGAATGATAACAAGAGATAAGTTGCTTGGATGCAGATGCTTGATATGAGTGCGGATCTAGAGGTCAGATCCTTCATTATTTAAATTTTACTATTTCAAGATACAATAAAGGTGCAAATTTTGAAAAGATATTTAAATAGGAAACTTATGCGAAGAGTATATTATAGTTCTTTTTGGAATAGTAACAAGAGTTAAGTTGCTCGAGTGCAGGTGTTCAATATGGATGAAGATCTAAAAGTCAAATTATATATGATTTAAGTTTTAAGATTTGAGGGTACGATATGATAAATGGATTTGGCTCAAATAGAGTCACAAAAATATGCCTAAATTATGGTGGACCATTTGGAAGGAAAGGAATGCACGATTTTTTAGAGCAGGTCTGAATATGTAATTATTATTAAGTATAAATGCATCTCCTTATTGTATTTTCCTATTGCAAATGATATAGAGGCCATGATAATTTCTTAAATTTAGTACACATTTAGTAATGATGTTGACCAATAACTAAAGTTGTCAATGGGCCGGGGGGGGGGGGG
>JBDJHY010000102.1:8743623-8757389 GCA_039654485.1 Withania somnifera | reverse complement strand
TTCCATAAATAATAGGCATGAAAATACTTTTCATGAGCTTTCGATCCATCTTTATAGGCTAACATATCCTACAGTGAAACAACGTAGTTTATGAGATTGAAGCCTCATGACTGAATCCACTCGATGCTACTACTATTCCCAAAACTGAGATTACTGACTGCTTCTGACACCGTGGGACATATCTTAGTACCCAACTAGCCAAACAAAACTACTTCTGGTTGTCAAAACATACTTGGGATAAACCCTAGATTCTCAATTCATAATTCGAAACTAAAACTGAGAAATTCTGGACACAAGGGCGGAAGACAACCCTTTTTGAAATCCTACATACCTTGCTTGCGCAGTTTAGAGCGGATTTACCGGAGGAACTTGAAGCTTTTGAACTCCCTTGATGAACCTTAAATTTTGGCCCCTTGAGAGAGAACACTGTATTTTTCTTCTTAGTGTTTGGAAGTGCTCTGTAAGAATGAGTGAATGCTGGATTGACTAAGTGTCTTAACCCCCTCTTAGGATAGTTAAACGATGTAGTTTTAGGTGGTAGATGGTGGGGATTTTTCCAAAAGGCCCTTAAAAGAATGAGGTTTTAAAATGTGAAAATTTCACTCGTTCAGAAGGAGGTGTGCGCCGCGCCTCCCATTTCTTGGGAATGGGCCGCACGCTGCGCCTCCCATTACGGGGTCAAGGCAGTGACCCCAGGAAGGTGTTATGCAACGCGCCTTCCATCGCGGAGCCCTCCCCCGTGTAGCGCACAAGCTATTTTTGCGTCCAAAAACACTTTTTTAGTCCCAAGAAGTAACCCAAACGATTTTCAATGATTCATGGGTTTCAAGACTTGTTTCCAAAGCTTCGAAACACCAAGGAAAGACTAGTAAGGCGAGGCAAAGTTTTCAAGGTGTTACCAATCATCCTTGAGAGCCTGTATATACATACCCAAATTATGGATGAACTAACAACTAAGATACACGATAGATTTTGTTGGTATATATGACTAGCAAATAGTATTATGTTAAATGATGAAACTAGTGTGGGAATTGACCAACAAGTTGAACTAATAAAAAAAGAGTTAGGGTTTTAAGATAAGTAGTAGGAAATAAGGGTGCAAGTACAGTTTGCATGATAATGAAATTGAGGTGAAACAAGATAAAATTGTGGTGCCAAAATGAAAACAATTTAGATATCTAGGTGAAGTTGTTTAATAAATTGGCATAACAGGTGAAGATGTTAATGCATAAAATTAATTGGAGATTCAACAAAAATGAGGAGTTACTATGGGAGGAAGTTGCTAAACTTACATTAGTCTAGTGTTCTCCATGTTTTTTCACGGTTGGAATATCTATTCAAAAGCTTACTCTGATCCTTGAGACTCCGAACTGAGGGAATAAGTCTTAGTTTGGTCAGATATTTGTATATCTTATCATAGGACAATTAATGAAGTTATGAAATGAAATGGACCAAAAATTGCACAAAATGCATAGACATGATTCATATAATTGATCTCCAACTTGTTTAGAATTGAAGTATACTTCTTGTTGAAGGAGGGTAAAGGGCAACTTCCCCCTCACCTTTGCATTGCGAGCTACCAACCAAAAGCTTAAGGGAAAAGAAAATAAGACTTATCAAGAAAATACAAGCTAAATCTTTTTAGAAAGAGAGGTAAAAAGAAGATAATAACAACAATTCTTGGGGTACACTAGAACTGTATGGAAGAGAGTTGCATTGAAGTGGTAATATGTCATGTATATCTCAGAAAATACGCTAGATAAATAAAGCTATTGGTGACAGCTAAGCGCATCGTGTATGTTGAAGTGAGTGATTATCTCATTAAAAACATTAAGTTGCTAGTGAGAGCACATATTTATTTACTTAATTATATTATATCTTAACAAGGCCCCTCACATGCGGGTTTGATTTTATTTAACATGTGATTTTTTTCAAACTCAAAATTTGTCTCCTCTGGTACTATGTTGAAGTGTCTAACCGATCTCATCTAAAAATTGAACCTGAGCATTCATCTATTTACTTAATTATATTATATCTGAACAAGCTCTAGTCTTCCAGATACTTTTAGTCAGAACTTGTGTTCTTTGTCATTCCAAAAGTATAGTTATAACTTTTTCGTTGCTTAATGTATCTCTTTTGCATAAATGCTTTGGTTGCAGTCTTTTATCCACTAGAACTATTCTAGTGGGAGTAACTTATTTCGTCAAATGCTTTGTGGTTATTTGCAGTTCCTTTTTTTCCTAAGGAACTTTAATTTTCGTGTCAGGTTTTGGTGGTTGGAGCGGAGCCACTGCTTAGTTCCTTTGATCTGAATGGAGATATTATTTCACAGATTCCATGCGCTCCTCAGTCATTGTTTTCCATTTCTATACATCCTTCAGGGGTAAGAGAATACTTTTCTTCAGTTTACTGATATCAACCACAACAAACCCAGTATATTCCCACAAAGTCGGATCTGGGAGGGTAGAATGTACGCATTCCATACCACTACCTTAGGTGTGAGGTGGAGGTGTTGTTTCAATAGACCGAAGCATAAGATAAAATTAATCCAGAAAAAGGTATAATATAATATCAACATATAGTACATGAAACAATACAAAAGTACCACAGAACAATACTACAAACAGTTAAACCGACCTAATACACCTGATTGAAACTTCAAGAAACAGACACTACAAGCATATCACTAGGACTTCTGGCACGATAATCAAAACAAAGCACACTTATCAACTAACAAGAACACAATCCTACCTACTATCCTTGTATCCTAATACGCGTCCTCCACAACTTTCTATCTAGGGCCATGTTATCGGTAAGCTATAACTGCTCCATGTCATGTCTAATCACCTCCCTCCAATATTTCTTTGGTCTATCTCTGCCTTGCCCGGATACATCCATAGTCAAACTCTCGCAGCTCCGCACTCGGGCATCAGTGCCCCTCCTAATCACATGTACGAACCATCTCAATCTCGCATCTTGCATATTAACTTCCACCGAGTTCCCGCACACCTTTTCTCGAATGACCTCATTTCTATTCCTCTCTTCCCTAATCAACTAACACATCCATCTCAATATCCACATCTCCGCCACCTTAATTTTTTAGA
The DNA here is from genome assembly GCA_039654485.1 of Withania somnifera. Classification (NCBI taxonomy): domain Eukaryota; kingdom Viridiplantae; phylum Streptophyta; class Magnoliopsida; order Solanales; family Solanaceae; genus Withania; species Withania somnifera. The sequence goes on along the minus strand of JBDJHY010000102.1, from coordinate 8,754,285 downwards.
TGTGCGAGTTCTTGATTGGTCAACACTCTGCCCCATCCAACATAGCTGGTGTAACCTCCACTCTGTAGAATTTGCCTTTAAGCTTAGTGGGCATCTTCTTATCACATTAGACTCCAGATGCTTGTCTCCATTTCAACCAATAAGGTGAATGACATCCTCATCAATCTTCCAATTTTCCTGGATCATCGAACCAAGATATTTGAAACTATCACTCTTTCAAATGGCCTAAGTATCAAATTTTGGTATCACGCCAGCTTTCGTGCTCACTGAACTTGCACTCCAAATGTTGATTAATTGCAGTAAAAGACACAAGAAGTTGCTGCATTTTCTCTTGTTTTTTGGCCATGTTCAGTAGTTGTTTTTAGGAAGTTGTAGATCATGGAATCATGTGCAAATGCTTAAATATAGGCTTTGTTGTTACATTTTTTCTATATTTAAACACCATTTCAGTTCAATAAAAAATCATCTTTCTAGCAGCAAATATTTCTTCTTCTTGCCTTTTATTTCAGTTTCTCAGATTTGAAATTAAGGTTAAAACTCCAAAAGTGGTATCAAGAGCTCTCTTCTTGAGGGACCTGTAATTGAGGAAAAATAATTTTTTTTTCTTATATGGATTGAGAGACACCTTTCACTGCCCTATCACCACCTATCTTCAAAGGTGAAGGTTATCTTGTCCGGGCAACAAGAATTGAAGCACATATAGATGCAAATGATTTATGAGAAGCTGTTGAGGAGTACTATGAAGTTCCTCCCTTGCTTGCAAATCCAACCATGGCGCATATAAGGATTCCAAAGAGAAGAAAACAAGAAAATCAAAGGCTAGAACGACATTATTTGCTACAGTCTCATCTGAAATCTTTGTCAGGATTATGACGATGAAATCAACATTTGAGGTCTGGAATTTACTAAAGAAAAAATATGAATGAGATGAACAGATCAAAGAAATGCGTATTCTTGACCTGATTAGAGAATTTGAACTGCAAAAGATAGAAAGATTACAATTAAAGAGTATTTTGATAGATTACTAAATATTGCCGACAATGTAAGATTACTTGGCTTTGAGTTCCATGATTCTAGATTGGTTCAAAAAATTCTTGTAACAGTCCAGGAGAGGTTTGAAGTAACTATTTCCTTGCTGGAAAATTCTAAGGATCTATCAATTGGCAGAACTATTGAATTCCTTACATGCACAAGAACAGAGAAGGCTTATAAGGTCGGAAGGATCTGTTGAGGGTGCACTACCGGCAAAAGTTTAGTCAAACCAGGGAGACAAAGGAAAGAAAAAGTGGAACAAGAAAGAAAACATAGGTTCTCATTCTCCTAGGTTCAATAGGGGAACTAAACCTGATTTTCCTCCTTGCAAGCATGGTAGAAAGAAGGGTCATCCAATGTTCAAATGTTGGAGAAGGCTAGATCAACAGTGCGAGGAATGTCAAAAGATAAGACATCATCAAAAGATTTGCAAGAACAACACTCAACAACATAGTGTTCTACAAGTAGCAAATCAAGAAGATGAGGAGCAACTCCTTATAGCAATCTGTTTTGCAACTAGCTGTTCGAGTGATAAGTGGCTTATTGACAATGGTTGCACAAACCACATGACATTTGATCGTGCTTTCTTCAAGGAATTAAATACTTTAGTAATTTTCAAAGTACAAGTTGGCAACGGAAACTACAATCTTGCTGAAGGCAAAGGGACAGTGGAAATGAAAAGCTCTTCAGATACAAAACTAATCAAAGATGTGTTTTTTTGTACCTAATATAAGTCATAGTTTGTTCAGTGTTGGCCAGATGCTTGAGAATGGTTTCAAACTTCTTTTGAAATGAATTATTGTCAAATCAAGGATGAAGATGACAAAGATTTATTCAAACTAATGACGAAGGAATGGAGCTTCAATTTGGAGCCTTTCGAGCATGAGCAAAAAGCTTAATCTGCAACTAAGATGAATGTACAAGTTGGCACTAAAGGCTCGGATATTTCAACCATGCTGCTGCAATGAACTTACAAAAGAAAGATTTGGTTCGAGGGTTGCCTAATCTTGAAGCTAAAATACCATATTGTAGAACTTGTCGATTTGGCAAGCAAACAAGGCTTCCTTTCAAGAGAGCAACTTGGAGAGCTACTGAAAAACTAAAGTTAATCCACACAAATCTAGCTGGTCCTCACAAAAGGCAAAAAGTATTACATAGTTTTCGTTAATGATTAACGACAATGTGTTGCATTTACTTTCTTAGGCTTAACTCCGAGGTTGCCTCTATCTTCTGGAAATTCAAGTAGTGGATCGATACTCAAAGTGGTTTTAAGATTTAATCTTTAAGGTCCGATAATGGCAATGAGTATACATCTGATCAATTCAACATATTTTGTGAAGAAGCTGGGATTGAACACCAACTCACTGCTCCATATACTCCATAACAAAATGGAGTTAGTGAGAGGAAGAATCTACCTTAATGGAGATGGCTAGATGTTTGTTGTATGAGAAGTGTTTGCCAAAGGAGTACTGGGCAGAAGTTGCGCATACCTCAGTCTTTCTACTCAATAGGCTTCCAACAAAAGCATTAGAAGGAAAGATGCCGTTTGAAGTCTAGTATGGTTATAAACCTTTTCTGAAAAATCTCAAAGTGTTTGGATGCTTGTGCTTTACTTATTTTCCGCAGACTAAAAGAGATAAGCTGGATAAAAAGGCGGAAACTGGAATATTTATGGGCTACAACATTGTTCCTAAGGCTTACAGAGTGTTCCAACCTCATACAAGAAATTTTTTGAGAAGTAGAGATGTGCATTTTATGGAAGATGAACAATGGAATTAGAAAGAAGCAGAATCTATGTTACTTACGGATCACAATACGACATTGCAACTGAAGGAAGATGAATTGGTGGATGATGTACTAGTTAGAGGCACCGAATCTCTCTCTCTAATATCTACCAGATACCAGAGATGCAATATGGTTGTTCTTGAGCCAACTGATTTTTGGAAAGCAGAAAAAGATACAAAATGGAGAGCTGCAATGAAGGAAGAATTCATCACGATTAAGAAGAGTCAGACTTGGAAACTTGTGAAAAGACCTGAAGATAAGGAAGTCATCGGAGTGAAGTGGGTTTTTAGAACCAAGCTGAACGCAGATGACTCTATCAACAAGCACAAAGCTAGACTTATTGTAAAGGGGTATGCTTAAAATCTTGGTATTAATATTTTTGATACATTTGCTCCTGTCGCTAGATTAGAGATCATTATATTATTGTTGGCTATAGGTGCACAAAGGGGTTGGAAAGTGTCTCAGTTGGATGTTAAATCTGCATTCTTGAATAGCTATTTCTGGAAGGAAATTTATGTTGAGCAACCTGAAGTCTTTGAAGTCAAAGGCAAGAAGTGAAGTGTATCAGCTCAAAAAAACTTTCTATAGTCTAAAGCAGGTGCCCAAAGCTTGGTACAACAGGATCGATGAGCATTTGGTGCAGCTGGGGTTCAGAAAAAGTCTTAGCGCTGCTATTCTCTACATTAAAGGTGATGAATTCAATTTTATGGTTATTTCACTATATGTAGATGACCTGCTGGTTACTGGAAGCAATTATGAACTTGTTAAGAAATATACAGAAGATATGCAGCTTACTTTCGAGATGAAGGACTCGAGAGGAGTAGTTTATTTTCTGGCAATGGAAGTCAAGCAAGAACAAAATGAAGTTTTCATCTGTCAAAAGAAGTATGCAAGAGATATTTTGAAAAATTTCAGAATGGAAAATTGCAAAGAGACACCTACTCCAATGTGTGAAAAAAGAGAAGTTGAGCAAAAACGATGAAGCTGAAACGTGGATGAGACTCTTTATAGAAGTATGATTGGGTGTCTCATGTATTGTACAACAACCAAAACGAAATTTTATATGCCCTATCTATATTCATACTTGTGCAACTGAAACTTATTTTAGAGCAGCCAAAAGGGTAATAAGATATGTTAAGGGAATACTAAATTTTGGAATCAAGTTCTGCGCAGATCAGAAGTACGTGTTGCAGGGGTATTCCAGTAGTGACTGGGTGGTTCTTCTGATGACATGAAGAGCACTTCTAGTTACTGTTTTGCTCTTGGTTCAGGGATATTTCCTTGGTGTTCCAAAAAGCAAGAGATTGTTGCACAATCTACAGCTGAGGCTGAATTCATTGCGGCAACAACTGCTGCAAATCAAGCTTTATGGCTGAAAAAAGTGCTACTTGATCTGCATGTAAAGCAAGAGAAGTGCACAGAGGTGTTTGTAGATAATCAAACAGCTATTGCTATCTCAAGTAATGCATCTTTCATGCGAAAATCAAGCATTCCAACATTAAACTACTCTTTCTCAGAGACTTGCAGAAAGAAGGATCTGTTGGGTTAAAGTATTGCAAAACGGAGCTTCAACTGACAGATATATTTACAAAAGCCTTGCCAAAGAGTCGATTTGAATTTTACAGAGAAAGGCTTGGAATCTGCAGCAATTGAAGCAAGGAGGAGTGTTGATTAATTGCCTCAGTTACTTCAGTAAAAGACACAAGAAACTGCTGCATTTTCTCCTGTTTTTTTTGCCATGTTTAGTTGTTGCTGTTTTTTAGTTTGGTTGTTGAAATTTTTAGGAAGTCGTAGATCATGGAATCATGTGCAAATTAGTTGCTTAAATATAGGCTTAGTTGCACTTTTTCTGTATTTTAATGCCATTTCAGTTCAATAAAAAATCATCTTTCCAGCAACAAATATTTCTTCTTCTTCTTGCCTTTTATTTCAGTTTCTCAGATTTGAAATTAAGGTTAAAACTCCAACACCAAACACTCCTTTTTGGCCTACTCAGCCTGAATCCTTTAGTCATAAGAGTTTGCCTCCAAACCTCTAACTTAGCATTAACTCATCTGCGGGTCTCGTCAATCAAAACTACGTTATCTGCAACTAACATACATCATGACGCCTTGCCCTGAATTTGGTGCGTCAATACATCCATTACCAAGACAAATAAGAAAGGACTATGGATCGATCTCTGGTGCAACCCCATCAATACAGGAAATTGCTCCAAATTTCCTCGCACTGTCGTAACATGAGTCTTGGCCCCGTCATACATGTCCTTAATCGACCTAGTGTACATTCTATATTTTCACAAGTGTGATGGGCATTTTTTAGATAGATTTGCATTCTACTCTTTTTTTGTATAAAAGGCCAGAAATACCATATACCACCAAAACTGAAGTTGGATCCGCCACTGTGGCAGAAAGGACAGTACAACATTGAATTATCATTATTGTTATCATAACTCAAAACACAGTTCCATTTGTACATTACTTTCAGGTCACAGCAGTAGCTGGTTACGGAGGAATAGTTGATATTGTATCACAATTTGGAAGTCATTGGTGCACATTCCAGTGTAATAGAGTTCAGAAGGGACTGCCAATGCAGCTTATTTAACCTTTGGGACATTGTTAGATGATGCAGTCAAGACTTGCCTGCAAAGAAGCTTGTCAGGTAGATGCCATGGTTAAGGAAAACCAACTTTTTCTCTGAAACAAACTTGGTCACCATGTACTTGCTGCGAGCTATATGAGTTTCCCTTTAAAAAATGAAACTTAGCGCTGTTTCAACAGCTTGGGGAAGAGGTTACAACTTGTAAAAAATATTAGAGCTTTTTCTAGTAGTGAGGTGTCCATATGAATATCTGATAAAGCACCACTGTGAAGTAACTATTGTCAACAAATATGAAACATTGCTTTCTACCATACCCGTGAAATCTCGTAAGTTGGTCTGGGGAGATAAAGCGTCCGCAAATCTTACATCCTTAACCCTACCTCGTGGAGGTAGAAAGATTGTTTTCACAAAAATTCACAACTCAAGCAACACATATCAGAGTAGATTTAAAAGGAGAAAATTGAAGTAATGAGGACATCACAAATTATAAGGGAAACATTATAAAGCATATAGGGAAAAGGAATAATAACCACAATAAAATAAAACAATAGCCGAAGAATATGAAACATGTAGTAGTAGAAGTTGAGGGGGTCAGAGACTATGCGAATGGTGCTAATACTAGTACTATTGACATGCTAGAAGAAGCTTGCCTCGTTAGATGAGTTTTAACCATTTATCATCCTAATTCACGACCTCAATTTCTTATTTAAGGTCATTTTTCTAGTCAGATGGAGATGTGTTATGTGCTGACAAGTTGCCTCTCCAATGTCTCATCTTTGCTTCTCCTAAAACTTACCATGGCCAATCTCTCACACCTGGGGCAATTGCATCCTTTACTTTTCATGTCCTCAAACTATCTCAGTCTTGCTTCTTAAATTTGTCTATCATGGAGGCCACCCCGTTTTGTCCCTAATATCTTTATTCCTAATCTTATCTCTCTTAGGAGTCCTTTGGTAGAGTGTATTAGAATAATGCAAAATGTGATGTATTAGTAATGCTTGCATTAGTTATTGTGAGATTTTTTATGCATTGTTTTGTTTGGAGTATTAAAATAACATGCACAACATAGTTTATTTAAAACAATATTTTTTTACAAAAATACACTCCACAACTATGGTGGAAAGGGTGTGAAAAAGGTATTGAACGACAATTATGTCTTTAACCATGCTAATACATGCATTAGAACCTATTGCATTACTAATATTATAGATTTTTATATATTAGTTATGCATTCCTTATTACCAAATAGAGTGTATAACTACTTCAAGCTATACATAAATTTTGAAAGTGAACTAAACAACGTATTTGTAATGCACAAAGGTAATACATGCATTATTTTTCTAATACACTCTACCAAACAACTCCTTATTATACCCATATATTCACATAGCATCCTCGTTTATGTTATTTTCATTTTTTGCATGAGAGTTCTTGATTGGTCAATACTTCCACCCATATATCATAATTCGTCTACCACTTTTATAAACTTACGTTTAAGCTTTGATGCTACACTAAGGTTTTAGCAGACCTATTAAGAAAGTTATATATCTCATATTAAATTGTTTCTCTTAGTTTCTGAAGGAAGCCTCATAGTAACCGGTAAAATTACTTTTATATGGGCAAAGAGGTCACGAGTTCAGGCCATGAAAATAATCTTTTAAAGTAATACAGGATAAAGTTGTCTACACTGGATCCTTGTGGTCTGACGCTTCCTTGAATCCCGCACATAACCGAAGTTGCTCTTTTTGTATTTATTCGTCTCAGTTCCTAAGCAACAATGTGGACCACATAGGTGAAAATTTAGATGACCATTTATTTCTTCATATATTACTGTAAGAACACAGAACTAAAGGCTATTCATCGAGTTGGTGAATATGTACTTAATTGTGAGTTCATCAGGAACATCATCTTGGTGAATAAATTTCTGGAATTTGGACATGGACAGGCTTTGGAGAGAGGAAAACAAGTAATGAGCACTTCAAGCTTTGGGAATAGAGAAATTTCTTGCACGGACCATCTAGCAGATTTTATGTGATGCAAATCTAAACTAGTCTAATTAGTAAGTTATAAATTCAGGTGATTAAATCTATTTATAGGGATGCCCTTGATGATTCGGATCATCTCAATCAATTGAAAGCGAACTGCGCTGTGAAATAAGGACATTCCGATTTTCTGATTGGCTCTCGTTTTGGTTTGACGGAAAAGTCAAAAGCACAAAATCTTTCTTCCTGGTCCTTTCGAACCAGTCTTTCTAAACCTGGTTGGTGTACTAGGGCGATAAATTCCACCTTGGCGTACTAGCCCTATAACGGAGACAGATCCAACCACCAAATAAAAGAGGCAAAACAATATTAAGATGACAAATATAACCATCAAAACATTTCTTTTTAAGAATATAAATATGATAAAAATTTTGAAATTTAAAATTGAAGTTTAAATTTTTAATGAGAGGCTAATTATTTTATAAAATTCAAACTCACTAAGAATAAGGTTGTAAAGTGCCCACTTCCTCAATTAACTATATGTTATAAAATATTACAAATAATATGGATGTCCACTAGCCTTCTCCATGATGTAGATAATGCCCCGTTATTATTCATCATTATGTTTATAATTCTCACACCTCCATAATATCCCCAATGATCTTCCTTCATAATCTCATGCGTGTGGCGTTCATATTGTCTACCTCTATGTAATTCTTTAAATAGAGGATGAAAAATCATATTGTATAAGCTTGAAAACATATGAAATAATAAGAAACTTCTCCACTCCCGTTTCTTTATATTTCTTGTTTAATATTGCTACTTTTTAAAATTGATTTTACTATATATTATCAGCACAATTATGCTATTCTTTAAGAATTGTGGTATCGAAGCACAGCGAGTATAAAGAAGGTAAAATTGAAACTGTTTTTTACAACTTGAGGCATGCTCTGATTAGTGTATAACTGTTTCTTACAACTTGAGGTATGCTCTGATTATTGTATTTTATCATCGCATGTTGCATCTTATTAGAAACAAAATCATGTAAGTTACTTTGTAGTACCTTCCAATTTATCATTTTTGACTTGTGGTCAATTACACCTACACAAGGTGTTACTCATATATTTCTTTTCAAATGGATCACATGCCTAGGTCCTAAATATAGTATAGCATTTTATCTATGCTGTCAAGTACTAGTTTATTATTTTTACTGATGATTGTTTATTTTGGTTAATCATATAAAACTGATGAACATTAATCCGTTATCTAGAATATACTGAGTTATGTCATACCTTTAATTTTTGTTGATAATGAAGTCTAAAGAATTTTATATCATATAGTTTATCAAATATTTGCTTGTACACGTAATTGTTGTTTATGGATAAATGTGTTTATAGTTTTGGAGAGCTATAGTTCTCAGGAATGGTTATATTTTGTGAAACTTTTTGTAACTACATTTTTTTAATTATGACCATGAGAGTGATAATAAATACTTCAAAGTATCTAGTATGAGTTTCATTACATTTTGTCCTATTATGTCAACAGTTGAGGATAGTAAATTTAAAATTCATCACACCAAGAGGGTAAGATATTGAATTAGAATTTTCGTGCACCGTGATGATAAGATTTTGGATTCAAATTTCGTTGCGTTATGATCTGACATGCATTCATATGGGTAAGAAATAGGGCTCAAATCCCTATGTACAATATTAATGATATAATGGTAATTGAGTAGATTAATGCGCTTTTGATGAAAAATTATGAAATTTGTTTCACTGAATTTCTTCATTTCGTGAAGTGAACGTGGTTGTACTACATGATCAATCTAAAAATGACAATAATTGTTATAGTTGTACAAACGAACGCGGGCATGATAAAGAACAAAATAATAATAGTCATATATTATATTAATAATGAAAAGGAGGAAACACTGTAGGTTCTTAAAATTGTCCCAAACGCAAAGGTAATTTTTACCATCAACTTAGTACGAAAGCTATTGGTTAGGTTATTCTGTAACTTAAGTTTATAAGTTCTATAAATGCTCCATCAAAGTAAAAGAGTATAAAGTGGCGGTGCACTTACTTTTCAAAGTGATGTTGAGGTATTTCATATCATTATGATAAATTTTATGGCCTGAGAGCAATCTTTTATTGAAAATTTATGAATCATGTACATATGATTATAATCAATTCCTTAAAGACAATGTGACTTGTGATTCAATTTTTTTTTTGTAAATGCTCGGTCGTTCTTTAAAGTGAACGAGTCTATATAATAAAAATTATGGATAAGAACGTACTTATGTGACAAATATAACAACTAGGTTCGAAAGAATAAAGGAAACTTGTGTTGGCACAAATTTCATTAATCACGTACTTTTAGTACATCACAGATATTATAACACGTCTTGTCATGAATTACCAAAAAAGGAACATCAAATAATTCTTGTCTATAAAGACCAGAGTGAATATTGTTGTGTAACCGCATGGATTTGTCATTGATTGTATATCTATAATAAGATAAAAATATGTTGCCCCATTTTATAAAAAGTAAAGGTACTAAATACAAAAGTAAAGCAAGATGAGTTTGACATGTAATGATTTTGAATGAAAATGTTGATATGGTTTGGAAGAGCTAATTTTTACTATCTAGAGAAATGAAATTGTTCATAATATTATTATTGTATTAAGTCTCAAGAAAAAACACATCGGTAAAACAAAAAATATATATATTGGAACTATAAATTATGGAAAGATTTAATATCTTCATATTACCAAACATATGTTGGATTTAATAAGTTTTGATGATTAACACATATGTCCATGCAACAAATTGCTTCTACTTATTCATTACACAGAGTCTAGTCTGAAGAAGGAGTCCTTAAATTGAGTAAATCAAGAAGGGAAGATGTTGGGCAAGAAGAATTGTAATGACCCTTATCGTCATTTATGATAAATACGCGACGTCTTGCATCTTAGAGCATTTTAGCAGTTTCCCCAAGTCAATTATGACTTGCTGGGATCGATAGTTCGTATCCCTGGCGACTCAGTCGAGAAATATTTCAAATTCCCTATTTTAGAGCCTTAAAGTAAGTACTCGTTAACTAAAGTCAACTTTCTTTCAAGACAAGCTCGGAATTTAATTTCGACAGTTCTGTTAGCTCTGGAATACCAAAGAAAGTCAATATTGACCTTAAGTTTGTGTTTTGGAGGTTTCGTTTGCAAGTTATACGAAATTGTGGAATTTGTTTAAGTTTTAGCCTAAAAGT
>JBDJHY010000102.1:8730631-8742936 GCA_039654485.1 Withania somnifera | reverse complement strand
ATATATATATATATATATATATAGATATAGATATAGATATAGATATAGATATAGATATAGATATAGATATAGATATAATGTATATCTGTATTTATAAATAAGAACCAGCAAGAATGCAAATTTAGCAAGAATAATAAAGTTTGAACCTACACTCACAAAGTATTAACAACATGCAAATATCAATAAACTTAAACAAGAATGTTTAACTATGAAAAGTACAATAACAATTTCAAGAAAAATTATAAAATAAGAAGTATGATCAAGTCCACTGAATTCACAGTGTCTCTGTAAGGAAATTATTCCCTTCAAGTACCCGAGGTTAAGGAATAGATCCTCCCACGATAAAATGATCAACTTGACTAAATAGTGGTACTTCAAATTCAGTCGAACAGCGAACTCACTCAATAGAGTAAATCACACAAGATAATTTGAGTAAGAAATATAGAAGAATATGATCAAAAATATATCTAGGAGTACCTGAGGAAGAGTCAGATATATATAGCCATAAAATGTCTCAGAAGAGACACAAAGGTTCAGGAAAGTTGCAACTTTTTTTAGGTGAAAAGTTGCACTAATTCGGAGGTATGCAGATCGTATTTTTTAACCAAAGTCTCGAACAGTAGTACATATTCACTGATGAGCGGCGACGAAGACAGCGCGAAGCACTACTTCTTCTTTTCTCATTATTAGCTTCAAGAAGTGAAACTCAATATAAGCATAAGATTGTTCACTTCTCCCACCAATGTGGAGAAGTGCTTCTACAATTTTATATTTGAATTTTTCCTCCACTATTTCCTTCATATTTCACTTTAGTTTCCATTTTCCATTCACTTTCCATTTTCATCTATTTTCCATTAATTCAAGATGAAAATCCCAACAATCCCCCAATGAATGGAGAATGGCTATAAGACAAAAGAATATCCGGACTTGTCTGTGATTTACAAGAAAAGATTAATTGCATCGGATAAGTAGGTTTTCCTTTGAACTTTCCATAGTAACTTCTATCGGATGCACTCGGCCAATCGGTAGATGTGATATTCTTGAAACGTCGAACTTTGATGTACACCTAGACCGCATACGTCACACAACTAGCCTTTAACCATTTATGGTTCTCACGATTTTATTCGTTTCAGCCATGAACACTTTTTGATTTTATGAGTGCGTAGAAAATCGGTCTTTACTTGCATTCTCCTTAAAGTGGTTTCCACTTCATACTCACATAGATGATTTCTAAACATTCAATCCAATGGATAAACTATTTGGTCATATTTGTCAAACTTAGAAACCATTAAAAAGCTTAAACCCTTAAAGTTTTATCCTTTGTTACTGAACATTGTCTTCATCATGAGAATAAGTTGAGTTATTTGACAATTTAGGAGTGTCATTCATGACTTTGTTTAATCTCTTTGAACCTAGCTCTTGGGATCTCCAATCTGCTAGGTAGAGTTACCGCTATGATAACTTGCCCTAGGCCTTAAACCCATTCCCTTTGATGACATTTCAACTGCATTTCTAGTTAGGCCTTTTGTAAATAGATCCATTGCATTATTCTTTGACTTACATAGTCAATTGTGATAATTCCATTAGAGAGTAATTGTCTAACGGTATTATGTTTTAGTCTTATATGACAAGACTTACCGTTATACAAAGTGCTCCCAGCCCTTTCTATTGTCGCTTGCCTATCATAGTGTATACACACTGGTGTCAATGGTTTAGGTTAGAACAGAATATCTTCCAAGAAATTTTGAAGCCACTCTACTTCTTTACCATCATTATCTAAATCTATGAGCTTAGATTCCATTGTAGAGTGAGTAATACATGTCTATTTATATGATTTCCAAAACACAGCTCCTCCACCGAGAGTAAATACCTATCCACTTATGTATTTAACTTCAGATGACCCAGTTATCTAATTTGCATCACTATGTCCTTCAAGTACCGTAGGATATCTTTCATAATGCAAAGCATAGTTTTGAGTATATTTTAGATACCCTAAAACTCTTTTCATAGTCATCCAATGAGTTTGATTGGGATTACTCGTATACCAACTTAGTTTACTAATAGCACATGTTATATCTTGTCTCGTACAACTCATTATATACATTAAACTTCCCAAAACTCTTGTATATTCCAATTGTGAGATATTTTTACCTTTATTTTTTCAAAGTGCAAAGCTCATATCTATTAGTGTCTTGGCAATTTTGAAATTCAAATACTTGAACTTGTCGAGTACCTTTTCAATATAATGAGACTATGACATTTCTAAACCTTGAGGAGTTCTATGAATTCTTATCCCTAAGACTATATCAGCAACTCCAAGTCTTTCATATCAAACTTACTAGCTAGTATACGCTTTGAAGCATCTATGTCAGAAATATCTCTACTGATGATCAACATATTATCCACGTACAAACAAAAAATGACTTGATGAGTTGGTGTGCCTTTAATATAGACACATTTATCACACTTATTGATTTTGAATCTATTTTCCAACGTTGTTTGGGTGCCTATTTCAGTCCATAGAGCAACTTAACAAGTTTGCACATTTTTCTTTCTTTTCCTGGAACCACAACTCAGGTTGTTCCATATAAATCTCTTCCTCTAATTCTCCATTTAAGAAAGTCATCTTCACATCTATTTGATGAATTTTAAGACCATATACTGTCACTAGTGCTACTAATATTCGAATGGACGTTATTCTAGTTACCGGAGAATATATGTCAAAATAGTCAAGTCCTTTGTCTTGTTTATAACCTTTGACAACAAGTCTTGCCTTATATTTGTTAATAGTTCCGTCAGCTTTCATTTTTCTTTTAAAAATCCATTTTTAACCTAAAGGTTTATTCCAAGATGAATCAACTAACTCCCACGTATGGTTATTCAAGATTGATTCTATCTCACTATTGATTGTCTCTTTCCTAAAAGATGCGTCTGTAGAATACATGGCTTCTTTAAACGTTTGAGGCTTATCTTCAAGAAGAAATGTCACAAACTCCGATCCAAAAGAAGTAGCAATCCTTTGATTTTTACTGCGTCTTGGATTCTCTTCATAAATGTATCTTTCTTTGGTTATTCCCGACGTTATTTGGTTTTTTTACTAGACACTCACATTCAGTTTTATACGGATAAATATGTTCAAGGAATTCGACATTGTCTAATTTAATTACCTTATTAACATTAATGTCGAAATGTTCAGATTTGTTAACCAAAAATTGACATGTTTTACTATTTGTAGCCTATCCGATAAAAATACAATCCACAGTCTTTGGTCCTATTTTCACCCTTTTAGGTAAAGGAACTTGGACCTTAGCTAGACAACCCCACACATTGAAATATTTCAAGTTGGATTTCTTTTCTTTCCATTTTTCATATAGAATAGATTATATTTTGATGTGGGGTACTCGATTGAGTATTCGGTTAACCGTAAGGATAGCTTCCCCCCACAAGCTTTGCAGTAAATCTGAACTTATTAACATGGAATTCATCATTTTTTTCAATGTTCGGTTTTTTCTTGTCGCAATTCAATTTGATTGAGGTGAGTAAGGGGCAGTAGTTTGATGGATGAATCTATTTTCTCAAATATATTTCTGCAAAAGGAGATTTGTACTCTTCACCCCTATCACTTCTAATTGCCTTTATCTTCTTGTTCAACCGAGTTTCAACTTTAGTTTTGTATTGTTTAAAAGCTTCAATCGCTGCATCCTTACTGTTTAATAAATAAACATAGCATTATCAAGTGCAATCATCAACAAAATTATGAAGTACTTTTTCCCACCACGAGATGATGTGGATTTCATATCACAAATATCTGTGTTAACTAACTCTAAAGAATCTGAATTCGTTTCAACAGACTTGTAAGGATGCTTAGTAAACTTAGCTTCAACATATATCTTACGTTGTGATTACTATTGCACTCAAACATATGCAATACTTCTAAGCTTATCAATTTTCATAAGGTTTATAATTGACATGTCTTAAACGAATATGCCATAAATTATTTGAATCAAGCAAGTACGGAGAAGCAAAAATTTTATTCATATCAATGGAAATTATATTTAGTTTGAAAGGCCTTCAGTTAGGTAGCCTTTTCCTACAAGCACTTTATTCTTACTAATGATAACTCTATCATATATAAAAACACACTTAAAACCGTTCTTGATTAAACACGGTATAGAGATTAAATTTTTCCGCACTTTAGGAACATGAAGGACATTATTCAAAGTGACGACCTTGTCAGATTTCAATTTCAAGTATACTTTGCCTATTCCGTCAACCTTTGCAGTAGCAGAGTTAACCATGAAAATGACCTCTTCGGGTCCATTAGGAGTATAGGATGAAAAGAGATCCTTATTGGTACAAACATGATGGGAGGCTCCAAAATCTATTCATCATTCTCGTGGATTGCCAACCAGATTGCATTCTGAAAGCATGGCACACAGGTTTTCAACTTCTTCATTTGATTCTGACGTGTTCGCTTCATCTTTTTTCTTATCTCTCTTTGGAGCCCTATAGTTTGGAGCTTTATGACCATACTTTCCACAATTATAGAAATTTCCTTTGAACTTCTTCTTGCTTGGAAAGTTCTTTGGTCCAGATACTTTCTTCCTCTTTCTTGATTTTGTGGGTGCTTTTTCAACAATATGTGCTCCTGATATTGTTGACTTTCCTTTTGACTTCTCTTTTGACTTCTTTTCTGCAACCTTATTATCCTCTTTAATTCTCAGATGAACAATTAAGTCTTCAAGTGTCATCTCTTTACATTTGTGTTTCAAGTAACTTTTGAAGTTCTTCCATAGAGGAGGCATCTTCTCAATAAATGCGGCTACTTGAAATGCTTCATTTGTGACCATACTTTCTGCGAGGAGGTCATGAATGATAACTTGTAGTTCTTGGACTTGTGACATAACAGTCTTGTTGTGAATCATTTTGAAGTCCAAGAATCGTGCAGCCGTATATTTCTTCATTCCAGCATCTTCAGTTTTGTATTTCTTCTCTAGAGAAAACCACAACTCCTTTGAAGCTTTACAAAAACTGAAAACATTGTAGAAGTCATCCTCTAAGTCGTTTAATATGTAGTTCTTGCATAGGAAATCTGAATGTTTTCATGCCTCTATTACTGTAAATTTTTCTCTAACAGGAGTTCCTTCTACCAAGATAGGAACATCTTCATTTATATAGTGTTGCAAGATTAGAGTTGTGAGATAGAACATTTTCTGCTGCTATCTCTTTAGTTCGATTCCTGTAAATTTTTTGGGCTTTTCTGTCGTAGTTATCACAGGTGTAATAGCCGTACAACTTGATGACGATCCCATTCATCACAGTATCACTCACTTGATCTGTTTGATTCGTCATCACTTTCAATTTTATAAGATTTCACACACCACAAAATTATCAAATCAGTGAAGTTTTTATATTCTTCGAACCGATTAATTACACACTATTTAGTGAAGGTTTTATGTTCTTCAAACAGAAAATAATAAATAGGTTCTCAAGTTTAATGATGAAGTTTTTATATTCTTCCAATCACTAACTGAATGAACTTAAACAATATGATAAAGTTTTTATATTCTTCAAATCAAAATATAAGTTCAAACGGAGTAGAAACCAAAAGGGTTTAATTTCCAGAACCCAAAATATAGATATAACAATCATTTTTTTAAGATTGGTGGGCAATATATATATATATATACATATAAGAATGTATATCTGTATTTATAAACAAGAATGCAAACTTAGCAAGAACAATAACTTTGTTAAAACATACATTCACAAAGTATTAACAACATGCAAACATCAACAAACTTAAACAAGAATGTTAACCATGAAACGTACAATAACAATTTCAAGAAAAATTGTAAAACAAGAAGTATGATCAAGTCCATTAAATTCACAGTGTGTCCTTAAGAAAATTATTCCCCTCAAGTACCCGAGGTTAAGGAATAGATCCTCCCAGGATAAAATGATCAACTTTGACTAAATAGTGGTACCTCAAATTCAATCGAATAGCGAACTCACTCAACGGAATAAATCACACAAGATAATTTGAGTAAGAAACGTAGAAAAATATGATCAAAAATATATCTAGGAATATCTGAGGAATATTCAGATATATATATATATAGCCATAAAATGCCTCCTCGGAAGAGATACAAAGTTTTAGAAAAGTTGCAACTTTTCTAGGTGAAAGTTGCACTGGTTCGAAAGTATACAGTCTACATTTTTAAACCAGAGCCTCGAACAGTACCAAGTTTGCATATTGAAGGAAAAAAGATATATATATTGAGTTTATTTTTTTGGATCAAATCATTGTTAATAAATTTTGTCCAAAAAAATCTCTCCTCGATCGATCCAAAGCAGAGCCGAGCGACAGGGACGCAAGACACTACTTCTTCTTTGCTCACTATTAGCTAGAAGAAGTGAAACCCAATATTAGCATAAGATTGTTCACTTCTCCCACCAATGTGAGAGAAGTTCTTCTACAATTTGAATTTTGCTCCACTTCTTTCCCTCCATATTTCACTTCATTTTCTATTTTCCATTCACTTTCCATTTTCATCTATTTTTCATTAATTCAAGATGAAAACCCCAACATGTCATTGACTAGCTAGTAAGTGAAACACTTCTAGAAATGATCTTCATTGACTAGCTATTAAGTGAAACACTTCTAGAAATGATCTCCTATGGTCACTTACAAATTGAATAGAAAAAAATAATTTTTTATCTTATATGTAAAATAATAAAAATCTATTATGCATAAACGTGAAGATCTCTTATGGAAGAGACATACAACTAAGTTTTTAAATTATAAAAGACTATAAGAATCAAATCTCTTGTGAAAAAATAATGAGCGTTCTGTTACTAGATAGATATGCCATAAGTTCGATAAACATATACTATTGCAGGCCGATATATCGTTGCGTGGATATGCTGGTTGGAACTCAAGGATGGCTCTTCAAGTTTTGGATAGAGTTTTCCCAAAGGTACCTTAATTTTGGAATATTGCATGTATATGTTTAATTTGTTGGAAATTAATTAATAAAAGTGAGCTATTCAAGTTAAATTTTTAAGTGAGATGATTTCAACCGAGTTTCTGAGTATTAAAAAGTTGAAAAACTTGCTTTTTTAGCTATTTGTTATTCAGAATTGACTGATGTAATTAATTCAAATTCACATATTATAAGACCTGTTAAAACAAAAAAATATTTCTCTAAGAGGAGTTTTGAATTATAAGGATCCAACCCGAGTTCATTGGTTCAATGTGGAGGTGTATATGTCATCCATTCCATCACACTCCCTTGTGATAGCTAAGAAATAAAATAATTTTTGCGATTAGAACTAAACCCAATAGTTTAGAGTTTAAACATTATTTGTTAGCGTATGTTTGGTTGCACTTTTTCCGAAATTTTGTGTTGGTTTTTAATTTGTATAGCCCTTAAAACATTTTTTTTTTGTCGGATATAAGTTTATTGTTTTGCATCATAATATCCCATAAGTCATGTTTCACACTTTTAAAGAATTTATGCTTCATGGCATAAATTCCATTGTTATGAACAAAAATTAAAAATCACCCCATTTGAAGAACAAACCATGCAACTAAATGCTCGATATTCTATAATTTCTTATGATGTTTATTTTTCTCCTTTCTTTCATCTGTAGCTCTAACTTATTCACATGTAGGATGTTGAAATTAAGCCTTCTCTGGTCATACTTTATTTTGGTGGGAATGATTCAGCAGACCCTGAATTTCCTAGCAGCCCTCATGTCCCTCTTGATGAATATGTTGAGAACATGAGAAAGATTGTACTTCATATCAAGGTATACAACTTTTGATGTTAAATCATTATTTGGAACCTTTTCAAATTAAGCAATTAATGTGATGTCTACTTAAGTTATTTGGTATTTCTAACAAAAATCATGTCACATCACTTGTAGAGCATTTCAGAAAAGACTCGTTTAATTATGCTAAGCGCTCCTCCGGTAAACGAAGAACAAATTGTGCAATTTTATGGGTAATTAATCTTGATTTTTATTTTATTATTTTTATTGGTGAATTTCTATCTCTAGACAGTTTATGCAGCCGTGTTTCTTAACCCTGATGTTAAGACATGACATCTTATTTATTTTTGAGAAATTTAATTGTTGTTTAAATGTATTAATTCATTTTGATGATTCTGATCTTTCATTTTTATTTGAAATTATTAGGAATAATCATGGTAGAACAAATGAGAGATGTCGAATATACTCAGAAGCTGGCATTAAATTAGGCCAGCAATTAGGGGTGAAGGTTATTGATTTTTGGTCAGCTCTTTCAGAACGCCCTGATTGGAAGGAAACAGTCTTCTGGTAAAGACTAGTCTTTTTAATCGCTAAATTCAGAGTTTACTCCCTGAAATTAAATTTCTTTTTATCTTTTTAGTTGTGGATATGCACAAATCACTAGATTTTTTTTATTATTATTAGTTAATTACTAATGTGTTCTGTTAAGTTTGTTTCCATATTTGAGGGTAATTTATTATTAAAAAGTCTTTAAGTATAACATATTTTCTAGGTAAAGGATCAAAAACACATATCTTAATTAAGTAATAAAGGTTAAATATACGGCTGAGTTATATATTACAAAGACAAAATAAGAAATTATTTATCAATAATTAAGGGTTCAAATGTGCTGTTATTCCTATTTATAATTCTTTTTTTTTTTTAAACCAGAGAATTTGAGAGAAAAAGTTTATAGTAGATTTGATAAATAAAATGGTGGGCTTCTAATTTTGTTTCTATAGGGATGGTATACATTTAACAAAAGAAGGAAGTGACATTGTGGTAAAGAAAATCTCAAAGGTACTAAGAGAGGCAGAGTGGGAACCAAGTCTACACTGGACAAAAATGGCTGACGAATTTTCTGATATTATCATACCACTCGTTGGTACTGATGTGATGATCAACCAGCTTGATGATTGGAAGAAGGAATATGAGTAAAACCCTACTGATTACTACTTTTGTATGAACCTAATTAAATCTATGCAAGAAAATGGAAATAATTTTTTTAACTTTCAGAAAGTGAGAATAAAACTGAATAGACACTATCTTATTTAGACCTTTACTTATTGGATTACATCAAATATATTATTATTGTTTGTTATTGTATTAAAATATGCAAGAATAAGAAATGCGATTTTCATTTATCAGTTTCTTGTTTGATGTTCTATAACAACTCTTACGCAATACAAGAAAATGTCTCTTGAAAGTTAAAAATTCAACATATATTCTCCCACTTAGTTCAACGGTAACAATTTTTACCGTTGATGAATAAATATTAACAATTTATCAAATATTCTTCTTATTCAAACAAGAAGAAAAATTAGACAAAATATGGTGGATATTGGAGCAGTGGCGGAGCTACCTTTAACCAAGGGTGATTAGGTAAACATCCTTCATATGTGGAGTATAGAGGTTAAATATTAATTATTATTAATATATATTTAATTTTGAACACCTTTAACACAATAAAAAAAAAATGGATCCCCTTCACCAGATTTCTAACTCCCCCACTGGGTTGGAGTCTAATTTGAACGAATATTACCTTTCACGCACTAGAATGAAAAATTTCTTATTTATGAAAGTCATCAATACCATATTTTTATATGTATGAATAAACCTTAATGCTTATTCTGGTCCCTTTGTACGTTATGAACTCAAACCTTAATTCCTATGTAACGGTCATCACATTTTCAACTATATTAATAAGACTATAGGAAGTAAATGTTTATATAATGAAATTACTGATAATTAATATAATTACAACTATCTCCATGAGGAGCAATATCCTGATAAAAATGAGTACCCATAACTTCACATGTTAGACTGTCTAATTAATGATGTAAAATAGAGTACATGTAACTTAAATCGTAGAAGAGTTGCTCAAATCAAAACTGCTTATAAAAGTTATAAGTCGTAATATAAAATTATAAGTTAGAAATAATCAATTTATGATTTTTAATTAATTTTGGCTTATAAGCACTTTTAATGTCGAATACATATATATGATTCAAAAAGTGTTGAAGTTAATTTAACCAGTTTTAAGTCATCAACTCCTGCAGTTTAACTTAAAATTAAATTTCCTTCTTCTATTAATTGTTTTTATTCGTTGGAAATATATCAATGATAATGTAGGTAGAATGATTGAGTAATAACCTTATATATACTCAGAAGCTTGTATATAATTAGGCTGATAAATCTCTGGTCAGCACTTCAAGAAATGCTCGATTAATTGGTCAAATCTTCTACATTATTTTAGTGTTAGGATTCAAGATTTTGATTCGATGCATTACATAATCTATTATTTTTTAAATAAGATTTAGTGATTTTTCAAATAAATTTCTCTATATGTTTCATGTTAAAATTGTTAGGTTTTATATGAATTCATTTCTTATATTATGTATTTGCCACAGCAGCGGAACCACCCTTCAACAAAGGTTAGTCAGATGTATATTCTTCGTCGAAATATTATGTAAAGTATAAAAGTTAAATGTTAGTTATTATAAGTAAAGATTTAATTTTGAATATTGTTAACACAACTAAAAAAAAAATTGCACAACTTTTGCTAAATTCTCAAGACTCCACATTGCAATATAAGCATAATTCTTTTGAACCATGGAAAGATAGAAACAAAATGCTTTGGTAGATTTCATGAATCAATCAATCATGCATGTGTTTTCTCTTTTGCATTTAACTTAAAGTTTAATATTCACCCAGTGAGAAGAATTAACTTGTAGTCTTGTACATTGTCCTGTCAACTTTTATATGTTGTAGAAGAATATCTTCTGATTGATATATATACAAACATTTATAGCTTCCTTGTTCCAGAAAAAAAATGGATTCGGAAGTAATACCAAGGCATTTTGTACAGAAGTTAAACTATTTAGTTATACCAGCCTATTCTAGTCACTTAACTTTTGGAAGATTTTTTTTGACAGACAGTATAAATTAAAATGGTATGAATTATCACCAAATGTTTATGAATTAAATTTCATAATCATTTATAATAAGTTACCAATAAATTTTTATTAAACAGAGTTGTCTGCCATTACTTTTAATGATCTAATTGTAAGGGAGTTAAATGGGTTAAGTTGAAATTGATCAAGTTAAAGTGAGTTGAATTAATTAAGAGTAAACTATATAATACGTATTATTGTAAGAGTTAATTATTTTCTATATTATTATTTTTTAATATTACATTTCGTACCATTTTTTTTGTGTCACGGTACATGCTGCAAATGCATCTGAGAATGTATCAGAGGTACATTGTGAACTAACGTATTTGATACATTCATCAAATCTAGTGTATCTATTTATATGTATCTAGTGTTAATTTCATACATTTGTTAATATGTATCTAATATTAATTTCATGTATCTGTTTATAGGTACATGTATATGTTTACTACATGACCTCTTATTAGAAGTCCATGTCACCAAATCTAAATCAATCAATTAATATTACTTAAAATTAAAATTAAAAATCAAAATAAAATAAAATAAAATAAAACTCAACCCACCGTTAAAATAAAAATCAGACTCATTAAAATAAAAATTGGATCCATTAAATTGGGTAGGGTATGGGTGTAATGACCCAAAAGGTCATTTTTTTCATCCTTTGAGTATTGTAACTGTTTTGCTTTTACCCCCTTCCCATAGTTCTATTATAACAAATTAAGTGTGGTTCCATAGTTGGTTCATGTGGATGAGATTTGATATAAAAGTTTGAGAATTTTGAGTTTTTGGAGCCTTTTGTTCAAAATGAGGAACTATAGGGATCATCTAGAGTTTTGAACCTTGTATTAGAAATTTTTCAGTTCCATCAACTTTGGAATATCGAGTTTGGTTTAGATACACCTTCGTTTTTATTTTTAGACCTTCTATGGTGAGTTTCAGCATTTAGACAGGCTAAATTAAGGTTATAAGTGAAATGGCTGACTTGGGTCAATATTTGGACTTAGAGTGCTAAGATAAAAAAATCGGATGGTTTCATTGGGTCCTCGGAGTCAAAAAATTGCCTTGTGAAATGTTGTCCAAACAGTTGTTGTTCTGTAGTCAAACATCCCTTGCGACAGGTCGTGTTCGCGGAGGCCAGGTAGGGTATACATCGCGATTGCAATGGCCCTTCCGCATTCACGATGGGTAAGATTCTTCCTTCATCGTGTTCACGAGGAATGCATCACATTCGCAAAGGGTTAGACTGTCACGACCCGACTTCTCGGAGTCATGATGGCACCTACTATCCACCCAGTAGGAGAACCAAACCCTGTAGTC